>SMSR01015360.1:29362-94182 GCA_019453355.1 Ceratina japonica | reverse complement strand
CGAGAGCCGTGGTATTAATTTCGCAATATAATTTTTGGAGCACTTCCAAATGATATGATAATTGCGAAGGGGAATCAATAAGGTTCGAGCAATTCCAATTTTGCCAAGTATTTGAAAAACCCAAGTGAATCCGCATCTGACGCGGAATCGATCTCATTAATTCCCACGAACGATTGCGAATCTACCCGGTCCGCGAATAAAAGAAGTCGCAGCGGCTCGGAACGGGACGTCGAAGGGGGTCGAGGGAGAGAGGGGGATGAAAATTCAGAGACGGGCTTTCCCATTAGCCGACCCTGATGAGAAATCAGCCTGAAGGAAATCAAAATCGGACCAAGAAGACGCTCCGCGCCGGAGTATTAGAGTTTCCTGATTATACTCGCGATGTCCGACATCGGCATGTTTGCATTTTCTCACCAGTCGAATTGCTTTACTCCAGCTCGAATTTCCAATTTGCCTTCACAATTTGTTTACGTCTCGCAGACTCGTTTTAACCGCTGTATTCGACGTGTAAAATTAATTCACGTTCATTCGTATTAATAATAATTATCGTTTCTGCTTTGTGGAATTTTTTAATTAAAACTTTGCGAGTATTTTATTTTAATTTGTCGAATTAATTGTAATCTGTACTTTGAACGTATAAAATCGCTTCTGCGCTTCATTAATTCAATTTTAATTTGCATTTCGTTCTCGAATTTCCTTAAATTCAATTTTCTGCCGGTTCGAGTTGATTTTTCCAGGTCGTTACGCGAATTTCGTAATCCCTTCGAGGTAAGATCGTAATAGAAATCACAGGAATCGAGTGGAAAACGTGGCGCAGGAAGGAGGCTCGGTGCAGGCATCATCGGGTGTAGTTTCGGGAGCGTCGTGCAGGTTGGATACAAGCGTCATGGGACACCGTGTGTCAGTTTTAATTAACGTGGGCCGTGGCATCGATGCCAGGAACCCATCAGACACGTCGCAGTCGTTAATAAAATTCCGACGCCCGTGAAACGTGCACTGTTACTCGCGTTCGACGCAAACCGTGCCTACGGTTACACTCAAAGTGCATACATCTTGGATAAAATCGAATTGATTCAACAGATTTGACGAGAATTGCGAATGGAACGATCGAACGCGTGAAATTACTTAAAATCGCTTCGGTGACAATGAGAGGATTCTTCGGTTCTTTTGTATTGCGTCGAGGTCGAGGTTCAGGCACCGTTAAAAACGATTGGACAGAACTGGCTGCCCGCATGCAGGGTAAAAAGCACGGAGAGTGCGAGTGCCCATATCGTTTCGTTATCGACGAGCCGGTTGTGCGTCCTAACGTGCAACTTTTCCCGATATCGGCCTCCATCCACCGTCCCTCCGGTTATCATTATCTATACTTCCATATGCGCCAAATGACACGTCGTATCGTCGCCAACTGAAAAAGTTATGAAGACGAATGAAGTCATGGCAACGGACTCATAAATAGCGAATAATAAATTGAGGCAAATTAAGGAAGAGTCAAAGAAAATTGTTGTCGAACACCGACTACTGCCGCGTTGATAAACAGTGAAACTGCGAAATGGAAGGTCGAAGAGAAACGGGAAAAACTGAAATGGAAAAAGAACTAAAAATTTGGCTACAGTGAAACGTTTTGGGCGAAAAGCTTTTGAGCTCGCGTCCGGTTTCCTTAATCGAATCATCTCGATGATTTTTCGGCAACGGAATTTGGAAATTGAAAAATTGCTAGCCATTCGACCAAAATTTTTTGTGGACGAAACTGTTGACCCATTTTTTTACTCACTCGATCTTTTTTATATGAACGTGTGAGTACGTAAATTCGGCACAATTACGATTGGCTATAACAATTATTGTGTTTCAATTTTTAATTCCCTATATTTCTTCCATTTTTATAACGTGGCAATTTTATATAAAATCGAAAAACACGCAATTCGAGAGAAAACAATTCAGAATTTCTTCGACCCCAATTACTAAACTAAGCAAGGAAACACTATACCATAAAAAACAAGGAAATCTATTAAATTAAATACGCGAACGACCGCCACCCGCGAAACCGATCTGCATTAAATGAAATCGCACCTCAACACATAGTCGACTCCCATTTGCCGGCGTGGATAGGTAGGGGATTGTGAACAAGAAACGTTAAAACGTTTGATTGAGTGAAATTGTCGCCGTCCATTTCCATTTCCATCGAAAAGCACTTGAGCCGAGCGAGATTTTTGAGCCGGCCTCCGCCCTCTTTTCTTTAGAAACGCCGGGAATAAAGGAGGCCGCGGGAGGCGCGATGGAAAAAAATAAAAAATCGGCACCGATGCGAAAAGCCAGAAAAACGGTCCCGGCTACTGGGAGGGAGGGGGGCGAGTTTTTCATTTGAAAAAAAAAAGGAGGAAGAGGGATCAATGGAACGCGATTGACGCGAGTCAGCGCACGTTGCCATCGCGTGGGCATTCATCGATATATAAATGGCAACGATGCGAGGTTGAATCGAGGTACGCGCAGCGATGCATCGGCAATGCAGCCGATCCCCGGGCCGAGGGGGCCAATTTCCACGGTGCGTGGTGCCGGAGGGAGAGGGTGTCCCTCCAGTCTAGTAGCAATTACCGGGCATTCATCCCATGGAAACCCCTACACGCCCTCCCGGCGACCGTGTCCCTCTGTTCCCATTGTCCCAGCTGACCCTTTCTAGCCGCCGCGAGGGGTGTAATCAAAAATCAAGTGTCCCGGCTTGATCCCTGCCCGGGGAAAGAAACCGAGACTCGGAAAAATTCCTAGTGTGGAATTACACTGCCACGACGATTTACACTGACGCCCCTCTCGCTTCGCCAAATATCCTACTATCAGAATAGATAATAACATGTAGTTAATCCACGCAGTATAGATTCTGTATTCACAAATTACTCCAAATTATTCAGAATGTAATATTCCATAATTCAGCCTCAGTTGCATTCATCGACAAACGCAATTCTTAATTAAAACCTAATTCTCCACAATAAATTATTACAGTTTTTCTATTTCAATGAATTAAAAATTAATGCTACTAAAATTTATCACATTTCTTACCCATTTCGAGCAATAATCCAATTCGTTGACGAGGGCAATGACGTGTGCATAAAGGCGGCTGACGTAATAGAGTCACGGCGGCATAAATTATAAAGCTTTTACAAATTGAATTATAAACGTACACGACAGAACAATTTGTCGGTAACGCGAATTAGAGTTGGTCGGCGTAAAAACAAGCGAGGGGTCCACGCCTCTCTATTTCGCGACACGCTCGAATTAGTTCTCGCTACGGGAAGGGAAAATTCATCCGGGGACACGGTTCGGGAATTCGTTGCCCGCCCATTTATCACCTCCCACGATTCCAGAGTAACATCGCGGGGACGAGGCCACCCGAAAGACACGGGCTCCTATCAAAACAGTTCAACAACCACCGTCCCTGCTTCCCATTTAATTCCAGAGTACACTCCTCTCGACAAGTTACGTCCGTTCGCGTATACCTCCATAAATGCGCCCAGAAGTGCATCCAGAAATGCATCAATAAATGCATTGACATATGTGTGCATCGATACAACTGTTCCTGACGACGTACAAAATATTTGTTTAAACATTAAGGAGCGATCGGCCTGAAGGCAGATGGCATGACTAAAGGGCGGCCCTTAATACAAGTAAATTCGACGTTTTTAACTTACTCTGTTAATACAATTGCGCCTTCTGCACTTTATTAACGTCCTAATACGTTCAGATCTGTCCCGACGATTACCAAAAACCGACGGGGACTTTCGGTAGCTGCTGTATTCGGATTATCTTATTAACTATTTCCACGTGGTAGGCGATAAATCTCGAGCTGGCTCGGGTCCACTAAAACTAGTGAGACACATGGCCGAGCACATAGCCAGGTATATGAGAAGATCCACGCCTTATTGCACATCTCCAAGAGGTGGCGAAACCTAATTTCGCCCCGGCCGGCGAATATAGACATCTGCCGTATGATTCACGGCCAGATCGGTGCAATTACGAGATGGAAATGGGAATTAGTAACTGGCCGACCGTACCTACCAATCGCTACGTCTTATTCTCGATCGTCCCCGCTGTCTTAGGTACAGTCGTCTCTGGAAGTGGTCAGGATTCTATGGAATTCGATCTAAAATATTTTAGACAACGGTTTAGAACGTTCAGACGAAATACAGTGAGAACGATTGTCAGTTTCTGTTATCAGTGAATAAAAAAAATTACCAGCGAACGATATAGCGCGGATCCGACCTGACAAGGGATGACCGAGGGTTGATAAACCACCTGTTCACGAGACGGGGTAGTTACCCCGCGCTGCCGAAATATACCGACCGAAAGTCAACCCCCGGCTAATTTAACTCCTATCGGCAGCCAGAAAAACGGCGCGCAAAATTGGCAAAACAAATAATCGTCAATCTCGGCGATAAGTCACCGATAAATCGATTTCGATTTCATTTCAGTCTCTAGATACCTGAAGAAATGTTGTCCCTTATGAAATAAAACTTGGAAACAAACTTGGTAATCTGTGTATGCACAAAACAAATGTCAGATAAGATTAGTAAAGCTCGAAAGACTGGCAACGAGTGTACTTTAGATAAGAGTCAAGTGGTAAAAGTCTTAATTAACCGCGAAGTACGCTTTTCACCGCACGTTTTCCAATTATATTTATATGTATTATAGACCGTGAATTTCGTTAATTTATACAAAACATTTAAACAAAATATACAGAATGAATTCGTCGTATAAGAATTTATATATAATATATGTACAAAAACTAAATGTATAATGTCTCAAAACTCGTTTGCTTTTAATTTAATTCACGAATACGTATTACCATAATTAAAGGAAATTCACGTTACTAAAATTCCACCGTAAATTCGCAGTGTAGTTGGAAAACATTGCAACGCTTCTCGGATCAAAGTTATAGAGAAGGACAAAAAGATGAATGGAAGCTGTGCTCCCAGAGCCAGAATTAAAGCCGTTCTTAGTGAGGACGACGAGAAGCGAGGAGGAGCCAGTTAACTCTCGATGACAAAATAACGATCATCGAGAAACGGCTCTCGTACGCTTGTGTAAGTAATACTCCCATGGACGCATTATATCATTATGTACTTACAAAGGAGAAACACAGAGCGAGACATACAGAGAGAGAGAGAGAGAGAGAGAGAGAGAGAAAGCAGTATACTACTGGTTTTTGACAAGCATCACGTGGCCAACCGCACGTAGAAGCGGAAAAGTGGTTGCGCACGTGCTCTACAGAGTGTTCCACATTTAAGGGAAACTGGACTCAGAATGTAGTTTAAAAAAACGAGTGATCTTTCCAATTTTCTTGTCAAAACAGTATTCCTTCTTCCTTTAACTTAGAAAAATACTAAAAATAAATAATAATTACAATTATTACCACAAGTTTACTCAATTATCGACGTAAATTGATACAAAATGAGTTTAAAGAGAGCATTAACGATTACCTGAATTCGGTGAACGTTTATAATTTGGAGACCTAGGCTTTGGGAACGTTCTGTAAGCGGGCATGTGAGTCATTCGAGTGAACACACACGCGATCCACGGAAGCGCAAGGGTGAATGCGAAAAGGCAGCAAGCGTGAAAGAGCGCGTGCTCGAACAGACTTCTGTTTCTTTCTCTCGTGACAAGTCATCATCCTCGTTTAACTAATGTTCCGCCGGTGCAACATCGTCCTCTCTCTTTATGACGCACCAAATCGATTCGTTCTTTCTCTCTCTCTCTCCCTCCTCGAGCCCACCCAGCGCCCAGCTACACCCTTTCCTTTCCCTTTCTTCAACCCACACGCGTACAGCGAGTGCCAAAAGTGAGAACACCGAAAATTACACTCCATTTCTCGCACAATTGCTCAATAAAATCTGCAATTTCCGTTCACTATATTTTTTGTATAAATAAATTATGTACACTTACTTGTAAGAGAATCGAACGTGCAGAAATCGTAGACAAAAATTGAATGCCTGACGTTTAAATTGTGTAGGTGACGTAAACGATTAATTCTAGAGATAAGGTTCAAAGCCCGGGAGGCGTTCACGTTTGGCAGCCGCTGTACACGACAGATCAGACCATGTGCTAGCTCACCCGTTCATCCTGACGGCTGATCCCCACGTTGACGCTGGTTCCCTCGCTTTTCGACGCAATTTTGCTTGTTCAGCGTTCCCCACGCACTCGAAGCACCGCGTCGGTTTGTTGTGTATCGTACCCGGTGGTGCGATCTCAGCGATGACACGAGGAGGACGCAGCGAAAACAACAGGTTGCATGTGACTCGGGCGGACTGAAAAATGGCAGCGAACAACGGGGGAGAGGGGGCAGATGGGGGGGCGGGCGGCCGTGTTTTCGAGCGAAAATCGGGCGCGAGTGCCCGGCGACGAGAATTAATACCGATTCCGACCGATCTCTTCGCGTTGATCTCGCGGTGGCAGGCTTGCGTGGCCGAGGAGTCGCGCGACGGTTAACCTGTACGCACACGCACGCACGTATAGGCGAACGACTGGCGGCCCGTCTCTCACCTGTCACTCACCCGCGTCCGAAACGGTGCGATCGCGGTGCTGCCGGTCGATTTCTGGTCGGGGACGCGTCGTCCTTCGACGGGCCCGAGCGGCCGCGGGATCGAAAATAATGGTCGCCGCACCCGGACTCTCGCGATACAACCAGCCGTCACCTCGCCTCGACTTCGATCAACCGCGATCGGGAAGGACGCGCACACATACAGACGCCGCGGCACCGGAAGCGAGCTAGTTTTAGACACACGGGCAACCGGCCGGATATACGCGACAAGGGAAGATCAAACAAACGTGTGTATACTTTCGGTTGCAAGCCGATTCCTCGTCGTCACGAGCGACAGCGACAGGAGACACGCGCTGCCACTTTTGGCCCGTTGCATTTCGCGATAAACTACTTCGCGGCCCACCGAGTCGTGTACGTGCCGCCATCTAACGGCGCACCTTGGAAACTCGACGATCTCTCTGACCCGCCGATAGTTACAGCGCGACCTTTTTTATCGACCCTCCTCGGTGGCTGTACCTACGAAAAGGGATAGCCGGCGGCCGATAAACGATTACACCGACCTCTGTTGCAAGTTACGAAAACGAGCCCAGAAACTAACCTACTTAGGCGTCGGTAAGTTAGATGTCGGTATTGTCGCTCTGTCAAAAAGTATACTAATAATTGACGTTAACAGACACTAAGAAGGATACTAGTTTAATAAATACGAATGCAATAGTGCATATACATACCTATACATATTATGTATGCACGTACTGTAGCATTGTGTATGTATATATACGTATTTGATAACGTGCCAGATACCAGAGATACTGTGGTTCCAATTCCAGTCAGTGGCGTGCACTGTGCACAGAGCTGGCGTGCAGAAGCGAAGCGTGGCAGTAGCAGAAAAAAAAACCGGTGAATTTTGTTGATGTTTCGTATGTAATTTCGAATTTTCCACGAGGATATCCGGAAAATGATGAAGATATCGGCGTTGAACGAGGAATCGAGCGAAGAAAGCGAGGAGGAAGATGTACCGACGATCACGAAAGAGGCTCAAGTACGTGACAACCTTGCGGAGCTTTAATTTTTTAAATACTTAACCTGAACACTTGTTATTCGCTAAAATCTGCCTTATTTTATACAATTTGCTGCTAGAAACCTTATTACGAAAGTTATTACGTGAACGTCTATGCGTTTACGATAATCCCACGCGATTTAATTTAACCGATCTTTCTCTGTTTGGAATAACTTGGACAGATGCATCTTTTTACAAATAAATATGTTAATTGGAGTATCGTGTACAATACGTGTAAAACGTTGTTTGTAGTTCTTTTCAGTTGTTCAAAGGAATCAGAATTTATGATTGATATACGCTTAATTGGAATCTAAAAAAATTGGTGTCACTCGTCTTTGTTCCAGGAACAAATAGCTCTTACCGAATATAATAGAGCTCTAGAATTATTGAAGCTGAATAAACAGGAGGATGCACTGAATATTTTCAAAGATCTCCTGGAGACTGAGCTATTGGACGAAGTGGAAAGGCCTGAGGTACCAGACGGGAGATCAAGGCCGATGTTGTCATTGAAATATTCTTGCTTCAAGAACATCGGTGCCATAGAAGCAGGTTTTGAGAATTACGACGCCGCTATTGAAAATTATTGGGAAGCTGCTAATCTAGACGATACCGATGTAACTTTGTGGTATAGGATAGGCAGCTTGGCCATGAAAATTTGTAATCTGGAATTAGCGTGTTCGGCCTTCAAGCAAGGTTTAAAATGCAATGCGAACCACTGGCCGTGTTTAGACAACGTGATAACTGCCTTATTCGCGGTTCCCGACTATATGAATTGTCTTTTATACATTTCTATAGCGTTAGAACGCGATCCTTATTACGTGAAAGGCTTAGCTTTCCGAGATAAGATACTCAAAGACATTCCGTGTCTCGAGGAGTGCTACAAATTGTATAACAAGGACTGGCATTTAGATCCTCCTTTGTGCACCAAGTACGATCCGGTTGTCGGAGACAAACTACTAGCAGAGGCTGAAGCTGTCGCCAGGAAGTGGACAGAAGTTTGCAGAACAGAATTCTGTTCCAAGCCGTTGTCAGACCTGACGCTGAGGATAGCAATAAAAAGTTTCACTTGGTTAGATCTGGGAAAATGTTTGTTGGACATGCACAAGTACATCGAGGAGAATAATTTAAATTTTGTTAGCAGAATTATTTTGTTGGTTCAAATTCCTGAAGAAACGCAGAAGATGAATACCGAAGAGGACGTGAGGGAGAATAATAATCCCGTTGCCGAGCAAGACGCGTCGCAAGGCGCTGTAGCGAAGGAAAATGGCAACGAAGAGCAACTAAAGATGGAGGTAGAAGAGTCAAACTTTCTTTTCGACGTGTCGAACGACAATCGACCGTGCGGCGTCAGTGCCAATTCGCCGATGGAGATCGACATCGACGATGATAAAAAATCAAATTCCTCTGATATCCAAATAATAGAGGACGAAGATCCTTTGAGAATATCCGACACGGATGCCGCGGAGGATCAGAACCGAGCTAAGAACGATTTAGACGATCAAAATAATTTTGAAGACGATAAGATGATGGATGACGTTGGAAACGAGGCGCAGAACGATAACGCCAGCGATAAGGACAGCAACAAATCCAACGACGAGAAAGATTCGAAGAAGGGAGACAAGACGGATGAAAAGGGGAGTGAGAAAACCGAAGGAAAAGAGGAAGTGCAGAAGGTGAAGAAGAGGAGGAGGAGCGCTCTGTGCTTTCTCCAAGAATGGGCTTGGAGCTGTAACAGCATGAGGCGTTCGGCGAGGGTGAGGAGTTCGAATAGGAGAGAAGCAGAACGAGACGACGTTCAATTGGAGGAGACTCTCAGACGAATATTTCCCAGCACTTTGTTGTACGCATTTCAAATTGTAAAAACCTATCGTCTAATTCCAAGTGCCGGTACTAAGAAGTTGCATTCCAGGCCAGACTCGGTAAAATTAACTAAAGACGACCATTCGAAGAACATGGACGATTCTATGGACACGATGGATTTGTATCAACTGTTTGCTAATCAGGAGAACAACAGTAACACCATGGAAACGAAGAGTCCCGAAAGTTCAAAGTCGCCGAGTCCCGTTACGAGGTAACTATTCGTCCACCGTAATTAAAGTATTACCATTTAACGTGATTAAAGAAGTGTCTTGTTCCAGTCGGCAACAATACTTTGGCACGGAATCCGAGACGGCTGACGTGAACATGTTTATCAACGAACACAGCGGTAAAAGTAACTTGATGATAATTATAGCGAGATATACAGAATTTTTATCTAATAAATGGAGGCAAGAGTGGCCGGAAGGATTGCCGGACGTGTATCTGCAAGCGTATACGTTTATGAGGTAGAATATAAATACAAATGTATATTTTTCGGAAGTCTGCATAATTCTTTTCGACAGGGAACATATTCCGCGTCCATCGCCGTTCGGAGAAGACGTAACCGAGGACGCTCTCAAATTGGACGCCGAAATGACGCTGTTGTTCGGCGAAGTTCATACAGACAGATGGTTGAACAACAAACCCGATATCGCACCGTCTTCCACGTACGTTACGCTAAATACTGTTCTTTTTCAATTTCAAATATTCTACAAATATCCACTGAGCTGAGCAACTATTTTAGCTTGGACAAACTTGGCACGGGAATGCCATCCGAGGAATTAGGGCATATCATTTTTACTAGCGTCAGAAAAGATATCTCGAAGGACGAGAATGTCATCGTACTTCTAAGGGTGTTGTGGCTCAAGGCTAACATCTTTTTATGCCAAGGAGACACGGACATCGTCATCGCAAATTTAGAATTCGTAAGTAACTTTGGTTCGCGGCGCTATACCATTTTCTCTGACTCTTTCTATCGTTTGTTTACAGTTATTAAAACACATGAGGGAATTGGAGAAACAGAATCAGAGTATTTATTTAAAGCTGCCTAACTGCAAGCACAATTCACAAATCAGTATTAAGATTGTAGAGAAAAAACTAAAGTCTATTCAGAGGGGGCAAAAGCTGGGAGAGATACAAAACTTGCACAACGAGAAGAAATACGCGGAGCTGGCTTACGTGCTGCAGGACACTTTCAAGTTCGCGAAGCACGGAAACAAACATTTGACCGTGAACGACAACATCGTGGACAGGGTGCGGCAGTTGTCCATGTTGTTGGACAGCTTGTGGCAGCTCCAGCAGTACGAGGAATGTTACGTGTGGGCAGAAGCTTGCCTGAACGAATCCTGGCAAAATTACCTGAACGCCGCTGACGAAGCCGAACAAAAGAAATGGACCGGTTCCGTCCTAATGGCGCTCGAGAAATTAGAGATGTGCACGATCGAAGTCAGCACTTTCGTCGTCAAGTATTTGCCGGACGCGCGCCTCTCGAGACTGGTACAAAACTTGGTCCACATCGTTTGTCATCAGTTAGACGTGTCGGACACCACTATAGAGATGCCGTTGGAGACCGTCCTACCGTGGATCCTGTTGCACTACATCTTGCAGTACAAGGAGGACAAGGAGAGGGCCAAGGCTGAATCGTCGTACAAGAACAAACACAGTTCCAATTGTTCCGAGTCGGAGGACGAGGACGACGGTCTCCCGGCGTCGATCATGATCCTGTTCATCGCCCACGAGTTCATGGGAAAGCACTCGTGGTGCTGTTACAACGAGGCGAAACTGCTGTTCTTCACCTTGAACCTGGTCATCCCTAAAATGGAGTCGCCTCAGTTTTGTAACGTCAAGAGCAAGGTGTCGAAGTATTTGGAACAAATATTTTTCTGTCTGTACGGGGTTTACAATAAAGTGAACAAAGTGCGACCAAAGTACATAGAGGAGCACGGCGTGCACGTGATGGAAGTGACGTGGGAAGGAGCGCAGCTGCTCTTCGATTATTACAAGCCGAAACAGATACCGGAGTATTGCTCGTCGAAGACGTTGACCATCAGCGCGGACACCGAGGCACTGTTCAAACGTATAACGAAGCTGATTCCGGCGGAGAGCGACCCGAACGGGGTGATCGACGAGATGATGGCGTACGTGATGGGCGAGCGAGATACTATGCCCACGGTCAAGAAACGTCTGCCGCATTCCATGTCCACCATTTATTATCTACTGGCAGACTTCTATTTCAAAAATTGCAAGTGGAACGCGGCGGTTCGATACTATCTACTGGATCTGTGCTTCCATCCGAGCAGATACAGTTCCTGGACCGGACTGGCGTTGTCGTCGGGCACCATAATCGAAGTTTGGCTGAATAAGTACAAACCGATGTAAGAATCCGTAAAATTTCTCCGATTTCTCCGATTTCTTTTGCACTCAGAGGTACGAATTCATTTGTTTATTCTGCCTTTAGAAACGAGGACAAGCTGTTGACGAAGGCAAAGTTGACTCAGTCCAGTTACCAACACGCCGTGGAACTGGACTCGTGTAACCACGTGATCTGGACGGAGTACGGAGCGTTCGCGTACATCGTTCACTCGTTTTGCTCGCGCTTGTTGAAACAGGAGACGGAGACGCTCAGCATGGAACGGTTCGAGGTGTTGGAAACTCGAAAGGAAGAAATGCTGGAGCTCGCTAGTCAGTGCTTTCAGTCTTGCGCTCGTCTGTTCGTCGACCTTCACGGGCCTATGCCGCACGACGAGAGGTGGCTTTATCAGTACATGCTCGGGAAGGTGGCCGAAAAGAAGAATCAGGATCCTCCGACGTACTTGGAACACTACGCGAAGGTACTGCGAATTTTTGTAGAACACGAGTTCAATGAAAAAACAAAATTTAGATTGATCTCTTTTGTCCGATTCGTTCGTTCGCAGGCCAGCGAGTTGTTGTATCACAACAATGCGCAGTATCCGCGCAGGATAAGTCACAAGTCGCCGCAGCAGTTTGCCATCGAGGCGCTGGAAGTGCATTATCGGATCCACGCAAGCATTTTGAAGTATCTCGAGCAACACGAGGGCAAACCGCTGAAGAAGTCGTTGGGACAGGTGTTCCAGTTTCACCTCGAACAGTGCGCCAAAGGACCGTTGATGAAGTTCACGTCGAAGGTGAACGAGAAGAGCAAGGACGAAGGTGCAAGCCTCAACAAGGCCGCTGGTAGGGAGACGATGGACACCGGGACCAGCGAGGGAAGCGTAGCGGTCGCCGCCGTTGGCCAGCGTTCGAACAGTATCGAGGAGATCGAAATTGTAGACAGAGTGGTGAACANTTCCACCTCGAACAGTGCGCCAAAGGACCGTTGATGAAGTTCACGTCGAAGGTGAACGAGAAGAGCAAGGACGAAGGTGCAAACCTCAACAAGGCTGGTAGGGAGACGATGGACACCGGGACCAGCGAGGGAAGCGTAGCGGTCGCCGCCGTTGGTCAACGTTCGAACAGTATCGAGGAGATCGAAATTGTAGACAGAGTGGTGAACAGTAAGGGAACCGCGAGTCAGCCGGGGAGAGTCGAATCGCGTAAGAGAACCTTCGCAGAGGCGCCACAGGACAGTGTAAAGAAGATCAAAGTAGGTAACGTATCTCATTTGCAATTGATGCAGGACGTGGTAGCTTTAATTGACGACGTGATCACGAAAGTTTGCGACATGGTCTCGCTAAAAGAGAAGACCGAGGACATTTTAGTGTTGTCTAGCGACGAGAGCAACGAGTCCAAGTCGCAGAGAAAGAAGACGAAAAGAAAGGAAGTCGAGAGAACGAAACCACCGCAACCGTCGAAGGCGGACGACGGTAAGAAGAGCGCGACGAAAATCAGTGCAGCTGCGTTCGAGGGCGCTAGAAAGACGGAGAACGTGATGGAACTGATGGACGCGCTCATGAAACAAGCGATGGAGAACAGCGAGGGAGCGCGGCAGTCGTCGCCCGAGGACGAAGACACGAGGAAGTTCGAGGGCAAGTGGTTGCAGAACGAAGATCTACAGATAACCAGTAAGGAGACGAAGGACAAAGTCGTGGAGAAGAAGAAGCTCGCCGGCCCTGGGAAGGAAGAGGCGACTCTGAGCAGGAGAGGTTCCCAAGAGAGCACGACGACCACGCAGACGACCACGACGACCACGGAAACGAACAACTCCAGTTCCAGCAGCAGCGAGGACAGCTCGGACAGCGACGACAGCTCGGACAGCGACAGTTCCAGCGACACGGAGAGCGACACCGCCGAGAGCGAGGGCGAGAAAAAGAAGGAGGAGCCGGATTTCGCCCAGAAGGAGGAGAACATGACCGAGGAAGAAGTCGCCGCTTTGACAGCGTACTGTTTAGCTGGTCTGGAACAGTGCGTGTTGAGGTTCTCGGAGCACTACAAGTCGTTCTACAGGCTGGCTCACTTCTACTTCAACAACAAGACCGCCAGGGACATAGACAAGTGCAGGAATCTTTTATTGGAGAATTACAATTGTCAGTTTTATCGAAACGAGAGTTTCCGAGGACTGTTTGCCGACAGGAAGAGTACCAATTTCTTTAACGTAAGTAATCGTTTTATCATTTTCACGCACACACACCTTGTATTTCAGAGTTCGTCTCGCGAACTCAAGAAAATTTTTCTACCATCAGCCGCTGGAAAGCGGTTACGTCGAACGACTGTATTACCTTTGCGTTCTGTGGTCTGTCGGTCAGACCGTTGTAGTCCACGAGTACCGAGCCTCGGGCCATACCGTCGGTCACGGGAAGCACGTTCGCCATCACCGACTTCGTAATCAGTTCTGGCCAGAAAACCGTCGCGACAGCCATTGCATCAGAAATGCTCCACCATTCGCACTTGTCCAGACTTATCTGTTCCGCTTTGTTTATAAAATCCACGATGGTCGAATTTATCGCGCCCAAAACGTTCGTCCTCCAATCCAGCGATACTTGATTGTCGACGACCGCTTCCCACGGGAACAAGACGCAAGACGCCGTTCCGTTCAGTACCATGTAATTGCTCTCGGGATCTTGCATGAAATTGAACTCGACGTTGGGTGCCATATTCCCGACCCCGGCAACGCTACTTCCCAATATCGTGTGGCCCTTCAGATACTTCGGGAACGAAGGTTCCAACGCGATCGCCGTGGCGACGTTCGTAGACGGACCGATGCTCACCAGCGTTATTTCACCTGCAAACAATAACAGTTACACGTTAGAACGTGTTAGACACGTTACCACGTGTTTGTACTCGTTTCTAATCCGACGATCACCTGGATATCGTTTCGCGAGTTCGACGAGCGCTTCAGCCGCGTGTTTACTTTCGTCCACCTTGGCAACGATTTCCTGCGTGAAATTGAAATCTCCCATACCGTCGGAACCGAAGTAAATCCCAGGCTTGTATTCGTGCATGAACGATCTCTCCGCTCCTTTGTACACGGGTATCTGTAACAGATACAGCGATGTGATCTTTGAATCGAAACGAGGGCTGGATCTTACTTACGTCGCTTTTGTTGGCCACCGTTAATATTTTTAAGACATTGTCGACTACGTTCTCCACAACCGTATTCCCATAACTGCAAGTAATCGCTATGACTTTGCGCCCGGTTTCCTCGGCTCTGAGAGCTAAGAGTATGGCCACCGCGTCGTCCGCTCCGGCGTCTGTATCTATTATTATCTTATCCAAGGCATCGACCGACCTTGCAAAAGTTTCAACAGCGAATACTTTTATAACGAAATACATACTGTACGAAAAAAAGCAGTGTTATCTTCGAATAACACTCGTCACGCGTTGTTGGAATCAAAATTTTACCTAATACCGCACAGCACCAGGCCCAGAAATATAGCAGCGACTCGCTTGGGGTAATAAACGTTCGTCTTCGTCGTCATTCTCAGAAACAATGTTACACACACTTGATTAAGAATTGTGAGATAGGCGTAATTCTTTGTATACGCCTGTCGATCTCTCGCGGAACGTCTGAATCACAGCTGCTCTATTGCTCGACGCACCGACGGCTAGGTTCATTCTTATCGCACAATCGAGATAATTGGCTCTTATCGTTTCAGGGTGTTTGGCACATACCGAACAGAGAAGTGGACAGACCGGGGAGTTTCGCGTTCCACATGTCCCGATGCGTAACTCTGCTGATGCAAGTGCTCAAGGAGACGAACGACGGCCGAATGTTAATGCAACTGAGCGTTCAACTGGCAATAATTCCCGAGGAAGAGAAGTACGACTTGGAAAAAGAAATGCCTTTTTTTTCAGTTACATATGACGACCGATTTTACTCAAATATACGATTCTCTTTTTAGGAAATATCTGCGAGACGCGGAGAGGGAGCAGTTGTCTCGNAACGAAATACATACTGTACGAAAAAAAGCAGTGTTATCTTCGAATAACACTCGTCACGCGTTGTTGGAATCAAAATTTTACCTAATACCGCACAGCACCAGGCCCAGAAATATAGCAGCGACTCGCTTGGGGTAATAAACGTTCGTCTTCATCGTCATTCTCAGAAACAATGTTACACACACTTGATTAAGAATTGAGAGATAGGCGTAATTCTTTATACGCCTGTCGATCTCTCGCGGAACGTCTGAATCACAGCTGCTCTATTGCTCGACGCACTGACGGCTAGGTTCATTCTTATCGCGCAATCGAGATAATTGGCTCTTATCGTTTCAGGGTGTTTGGCACATACCGAACAGAGAAGTGGACAGACCGGGGAGTTTCGCGTTCCACATGTCCCGATGCGTAACTCTGCTGATGCAAGTGCTCAAGGAGACGAACGACGGCCGAATGTTAATGCAACTGAGCGTTCAACTGGCAATAATTCCCGAGGAAGAGAAGTACGACTTGGAAAAAGAAATGCCTTCTTTTTTTTCAGTTACATATGACGACCGATTTTACTCAAATATACGACCCTCTTTTTAGGAAATATCTGCGAGACGCGGAGAGGGAGCAGTTGTCTCGTCAGGCGCTCACCCTCTGCTTGCAGTCCCTTAGAACCAAGGTGCAATTAATGGGAACCAGTACTTCCGAAGTCCCGTCGAACAAAAATCCGGACGAGAGGACGCAGGTACTCCTCGACACGTATTGGGTGTATCAGAAGGCGTTGAAAAGTTTTCAAGGCAAGGAACAGGCCGTACAAACCCTCGCCTCGTTGCTGGTCGACACGTACAAGACATACGTGGGCAATAAAGTAAGTCCGATACGATGCGTCGAACGCGTGTCGAGTTCGATCATAGAATGTACCCTATTTGTCTCGTCGACAGAATTTGGAAGGGAACGTTTTGGACATTGCCACGAAGTATTGTCAGGAGTACAACTGTAACAGGAAATTTTTGAACAAACTACTGTGCAGCCTGGACAAACCCGCCGTGGACAACATTCAACCACAGCCTCGGGCCACGTCTCCCACTCCCACGGTACGTACTGCGATTGTGTCTCATTGCTTTCCTCGTGCTAATGGAAATTCAATTGTAGGTGGTCGCGTCTCAGCCGCAAGCCAGTTCCTCGTCGTCGCCGCAATTTTCGCAAAGTCGGAAACCGTACAAGACTCTGACGGCGACCGGTCGACCGAGAGGACGACCGCCGAACGTGAACAAGTACCTTCAGGCTTTGCAACAGAACAGTGCGGCGATGAATCAGTTCAACCCGAAAGCCAATTACGCGAATTACATGGGCGTGGCGAACAATCGTTCCCTGATGAATCCCTACTTCATGCATCCTCTGGTGGACCCGAATTTATTGTCCGCTTTGTTGACCAGCGGTCTAGGCGGTAGCATGATGGACCCGTTGGCAGCCATGAACTACTTGAACCAGATGGGAAATTATCAGGACATCATCAGGCAGTATCAGAACAATCTCTCGTCGCTGTCGAGTCTGGCCGGCAGTTTGAGCGGCACGGTTGGCGGCAGCGCGCCCAACATCAGCACCGTACCCACGATGAGCACTTCCACGGCGAGCATGAACGCTGCCCCGAGCATGGCCAACGTGAACGCCAGTCNTGGCCGGTAGTTTGAGCGGTACGGTTGGCGGCAGCGCGCCCAACATCAGCAGCGTACCCACGATGAGCACTTCTACGGCGAGCATGAACGCTGCCCCGAGCATGGCCAACGTGAACGCCAGTCTGACCGTTCAACAATTGTTGACCCTGAGCAGCTCGACGGCGGCGTCTACCGCGCGCACCGCGCCCATGTATCAGCAGATGGCCGCGACGAAGACCTCCACCACGACCGCGTCCATCGCCAAAGACATGCCCAACATATCGATAACCCCGGTGAGCACGACGACGGCGGCGGGACAGTCTAAGAGCAAACCGGCGAAGCAGAGCCCGCCGAACGACCCGCTGGCGATCCAGTTCCCGAAGTCGCTGCAGATCTCCCAGTCGGCGAAGCCCAACTCGCAACCGCCGAGCACGCAGATCTCTCTGTTGAAGCCGTCCGTCGTCAGCCATGCCCACGCCAAAGTGGCCAGCCCGCCGAAGCAGATGAGCGCGCCGCAGATTCGCGTCTCGAAGTCGTTGCACGAACCGCAGCCGGCGCACAATCCGAGTTTGTCCCACTCGCCTTTGAAGAACCCGGCGGCGAACCCGGTCGCGGTCCCTCAAGCGGTTCACGCTTCGATGAACCCGTCGATGAGCATGAAGCAGTCGTTACCCATGAACGTGCCCGTTTCTCACTCCGGGACGTCGTTGCAGCACAAGCTGTTGTCGAAGAAGAATTCCCAAAGGCTGCCGTACGCGCAACCGGGCTTGCAGAATCCGATCAGAAAGCCGAAGGTCGCGAAGCAGACGATGCCCACGTTGGCGAGCACCTACTCGAGTCTGTTGAATCCCGCGATGCCGGTGAACTCGTCGATGGCTCAGCCGCCTTACGTGCCGCCGGAGCTCAGCGGGATCTCCGTGAGCCCCGTGAACCCGCAGTCCGGGTCGAAAGGTCCGAGCACGAAATATCCCACTTACAAGAAAACCTCGTCGACGAAGACGAAGCCGGCCATGGACGCGCCTGGACCTCTGCCGAGCTCGTACTCCCAGTCGAACTCGGAGGCTTTCTCGATGCTCTCCCACCTGAAGCAGCATTCGCACTTGGAAATTATACCACAGCAAAAGGCGCAGCAAACGAAGCCGACCATCGACTACGCGAAGACGTTGGCGTCGGGAGTGAGCGTCGTCCCGCAGAAGATGCCCGAGTCTCTGAGGCCGTCGAGCACGGAGTGCAAGCCTGTGTACGATCTGCCGAGGGGGAAGTCCGGCAGCGTCGCCGGGAAGAAGAACGAAAAGTCCATGCACGACAGCGTCGAGATCATAACGTTGGACGATTGAGTTACGAGGACGACGTTTGTGTCTCAATCGGTTATTGTTGATCGTTTCAGTTGATTTTTATTAATCGCGACGCGCGTCGACGACGAGATTGCGGACAGTACTTCCTGACATCCTCGCAGCGGTACAGTTTCGTTTCCATCCAGAACGACTGATACAAATCACGTTAGCCTTCTCACTTTCGTGCCTAAGGGAATCGTTCTAACGCGAAACGGTTTGATTATCGTATTACAGATAATGCGAACCGAAGTATTCTAAAATTCTAAAGTGTACGAAGTACGCGGAGTCGGGATTCTTGAAGCGCGCTTGTGTATCCAAGAGACTGTACTAAATGGGAAGAGAGCGAGCGAGAGAGAGAGAGAGAGAGAGTGAAGTAACGAGAACAGCTTTTCACAAGTTAGTCACCCCTCAGGATGATAATTATTATTTCACAATAATTCCAGTGAAACGTTTCCTCCTCGTATCGACGAAATACATATATTATTTTTCTACCGTGTACATTCAGTAACTAACTGTTTTCTTTGTATGTAAAAAGAGATCTGAAAATTGTGTGCGTCCGTCTGTGTGAGTGCGCGGGTGCGTCGTTATATGTGATTTAGGTATTAGCGAAGCGTGTACATTTTCTAACAGATAATTTATAAAATCTTTTTTTATTGGAAGGGAGGTACGTGTATGTATAAATATAAGCGAAAAGACACGACGCAAGGACCTAATTTTATTTATTTCCGTCGTTACTAATGCGACTTTCTAATTTGCATACTTTCACGAATTTACATGTATGTATATACTCGCTTTAACCGCGCGCAAACTATCTTAATTTGTCCGGCAGCTTGAACGAATTGGCAGGAGAACCGCGGACGCCTAAACCCTTTACAGCGAACAGGTAGCCAGCGTGCGGCTGTTCCTTCAAATCGTCCTCCGTTAATCCTAAGCCGAAGGACGTTACGTACAAAACGTCGAGGTTCGGTCCACCGAAGGCAACGCTCGTCGTGTTCTTGGCTCCGTTTATCTTGACGTATCGCAACAGCTCGCCCGTTCTCGGATTTATTTGCAACACCTAGCCGCACACACACACATATATTCATCGCAAACGATTACGATAATTTTGTAACAATTAATCAACAATCAGACTGCAGATTTCACGCGTTTGTATAGCTGTACAGGAAGTGTTGGGTATCACTGTGTGCAATTTATAAAGGAACGAATGTAATCGTATTCGAATCATTTTGCGTGTGAGATCTGCAGTCTAGTAAAGTAAGACACTTACACCGCCTCCGCCGAACACGGCTACCCATAGATTTCCATCTGTATCTATAGTCATACCGTCTGGAACACCGGGAACATTGTTCTCTCGAAGATCGAACACGGTCCTCTTGTTAGCTATTAGAAAAAAAAAGAACGAAGTTCGTTGTACATAAAGTTGAATTCATTCTATCACGTTTCATCGCATTGTATATTTCTTACACACATATAGCCCCGGTCTGAGCATTGTAATTAAACGCCACGACCTGGTAGGTGAGCGAGTCGATATAATAAAGTGTATCGTTGTCAGAACTCCAGACTCCAGGCTATTCCGTTGCTCATGGTCACAGAACCGACGTGTTTCTTCAACGTGAGATCGGTGCCCATGCTGTAAAAGGATCCCACGTTGGGCGGAAACACTCCATCCTTGGCAAAACCCATTGTTCCTAATCGAGATAGAATACTCGCAGTTAGTAAGACTCTCAATATATATAATTTAAGCAATTTATAATGCGGGTTTTTATGTAAAATGAATTCATCTGTGTTTGATGTCTTCAACCAACCGCACCACAGTCTTCCAGACGCGTCTGCTTTCGCGTCGTTCAATTTGATCTCGGTTCTCCTACCGTCTACGGTGGCCAGCGTCCGAGGCGTGCACTTTGCAACGTTTTCCTCGCCATCCCAAGAAACGAGAACGACGTCTAAGCCGGATCCCGCGACGAATTTGTCACGGGCACCTTCCACCGGTATAACGAATCCTACCGGTCCCTTTCCTACGATAAACGTTTCCATAAGCGTTCGTAACTACGTACACAATAGGAATGCGCGTACTTTAAAGGATAAGCGATTATACCTATAACGGCGGAGTTGACAACGCCTGTTTCAGGATCGTATCGCACTATCTTCTGTTCCTGGACGTCGACAAAGTACAGCTTCTGGGATACGTGGTCCCAGTGCGGTCCTTCGCCGACCTTGTACGGTCCCGAAACCGGCTCCACGGTCACCGACATTTACCTTATTAAATTCGATTGATTGCGCGTTTATGCGCAATTCAGAGCAACAGGTGTCTCTCTGTGTAAAAAGTTTCGAGTAAGTAGGAGCGTAAGCGCGTTAATTACTTACGGAATTTCGTTACTTAACGAAGATCGTACGGAACGTTAACGTGGTTTTGTGACTGGCAATCGCATTTAACGAATTGTCGGTCGCCGGTCTGTCGAGGGCGAGCAGCTTTTGAGATTGTCAAGCGAATTCGTCGACGATAGTGGGAAGCGTTTAAAGTTGAGGAAGATAAGATACAACGAGTCACGCGTATTACTATAATGATTTGACTGTGTATTGAAAAACGATAGCGGCAATTATCCCCACTATTTTTTATCAAGAATTTTCCGGGACTATCGATTAGTAAAATCATCAATCGAACGGTGAAAAATTGTTTTTTATCGCAACTCTCGAGATAACAAGCAACAATTAACTGGATAGCAAGTTGCAGTTAACTTAATTCTATCGACACAGTCGTTAACGTGTAAGATATCGCGAGCAATGTAGAAAAATGATTAGGATTTAGAACGCTGTTTAACAATGTTCGTAATATCGTTTTAAGAATCATTGTTTATTGTCTTTTTATTGATGCATCATCGGAATTATCGTTTGTTATCTTTTTATTGATGCATCATTGGTTACAATTTGAAGAAGATTATTACATTTTGAACGAATTCGCGACTAGCCCTCGCACTCCCAAGCCCTTCACAGCGAAGACGTAACCGGCGTACGNTTACACCGCCTCCGCCGAACACGGCTACCCATAGATTTCCATCTGTATCTATAGTCATACCGTCTGGAACACCGGGAACATTGTTCTCTCGAAGATCGAACACGGTCCTCTTGTTAGCTATTAGAAAAAAAAGGAGTTCGTTGTACATAAAGTTGAATTCATTCTATCACGTTTCATCGCACTGTATATTTCTTACATACATATAGCCCCGGTCTGAGCATTGTAATTAAACGCCACGACCTGGTAGGTGAGCGAGTCGATATAATAAAGTGTATCGTTGTCAGAATTCCAGGCTATTCCGTTGCTCATGGTCACAGAACCGACGTGTTTCTTCAACGTGAGATCGGTGCCCATGCTGTAAAAGGATCCCACGTTGGGCGGAAATACTCCATCCTTGGCAAAACCCATTGTTCCTAATCGAGATAGAATACCCGCAGTTAGTAAGACTCTCAATATATATAATTTAAGCAATTTATAATGCGGGCTTTTATGTAAAATGAATTCATCTGTGTTTGATGTCTTCAACCAACCGCACCACAGTCTTCCAGACGCGTCTGCTTTCGCGTCGTTCAATTTGATCTCGGTTCTCCTACCGTCATCAAGATATCGCGAGCAATGTAGGAAAATGATTAGGATTTAGAACGTTGTTTAACAATGTTCGTAATATCGTTTTAAGATTCATTGTTTATTGTCTTTTTATTGATGCATCATCGGTTACAATTTGAAGAAGATTATTACATTTTGAACGAATTCGCGACGAGCCCTCGCACTCCTAAGCCCTTCACAGCGAAGACGTAACCGGCGTACGGTTCCTCGGCCAGCTGTTCCGGGGTCATACCACGACTGGACGTTGTAACAAACAGCGTGTCCAGCAGTGGTCCGCCGAAAGCGCAACTGGTCACTTTCTTGACGGGGAGCTTGATGATTCTTATCACGTTACCCGTACGAGGATCGACGTTAGCCACCTGTTTCACAAAGAAATGTTTAGTAGAATCTTAAAATTATTAAGTATAAAGATTATGAATAATACGTACACCTCCTCCGTTGTACAGAGCTACGTAAATGTTTCCATTTCTGTCTATGGTCATCCCGTCGGGAAGTCCGGAAACGTTGTTCTTCTGCAGGTCGAACGCGACCCTTCTGTTAGCTAAAAAAAAGACGCTGTTAATCACTGCACTGTTAATTACTGCACTGTTAATTAACGTTCAACAATGATATGCAAAATATTTGGAGCAATGCGATTATTGTAATAATAACGAACGTACAGAGAGTTCCATTGATGGGCTCGAAATCGAATGCCGCTACTTTGCGCGTAGGCGTGTCAATGTAGTAGAGCGTATTGTCTTCAAGATTCCAAGCTAATCCGTTGCTATTGGTGACCGGAGATACTTCTCTCTTTGGTACGAGATCGGAACCGATACGGTAAAAGGACGCTTGATCGGGTACGACGACCTCGTTTACTTCTGGCCCAATTGTTCCTGTAAACGTACGCAAAACGTGTACAGCGGACAATTATATTAATTAAGCAAGCAGATACATTCGGGAATCTCGTTCTGTAATTATGCTTCTTTTAATTAACTCTACTGATTAGGAAGAAATTTCTTATAATTTCTATATGATTTCAGTTATTTTAGGCATTTAGGAAGAAACAGCTCGTCTTCAACGTACCACCCCACAATCTTCCGGAAGNCGGTAAAAGGACGCTTGATCGGGTACGACGACCTCGTTTACTTCTGGCCCAATTGTTCCTGTAAACGTACGCAAAACGTGTACAGCGGACAATTATATTAATTAAGCAAGCAGATACATTCGGGAATCTCGTTCTGTAATTATGCTTCTTTTAATTAACTCTACTGATTAGGAAGAAATTTCTTATAATTTCTATATGATTTCAGTTATTTTAGGCATTTAGGAAGAAACAGCTCGTCTTCAACGTACCACCCCACAATCTTCCGGAAGAGTCTGCTTTTCCATCGTTCCACCGGGTACCATTGCGATCGCGATCGACGACGGTCAACGTTTCAGGTGCCGCTCTCGAGACGTTCTTCGTTCCGTCCCATGAAATTTTGACGAACTCTGTTTTAGTGCCAGCTACTAATGTTCCAGGTTCTCCGGCGACCGGGATCACCATCCCGACGGGCCCATTGGCTGAACATCGATTATAATTCAGTCATTAATAAGCTGAGATACTGGAGGCAGTGGTCGAGTGTCGCTATCGAAGAAAACGTGCTGTCTCTCTTACTCCACATGTAATTGGTTGCAGAGTGAGAAAGACGGCGTGTATTTTTTCATGGATAGTGATCTGACCACACTTCTACAGTAATACTACTGTGAATCTCTCTTATTGTTAGAGCATATATATACTTTATAAGGAAGATCCCACTTTGATGAGAAATACAGGAATGCATTCTTACGTATATAAATGCAGGCGAGCTGCTTGGTCACAGGGCCAAACCTGCATATCTTCTGCGCCTCGATGTCGACGAAATAAAGCTTCTGGCTCTGGTGGTCCCAGTGAGGTTCCTCGCTGTGCTCGAATCGACCCACTACCGGTTTGATGTCCAATCTACGGTCCCTTCGACTAGTTAGACAAATTCAAGGTACAACTGTTTGCTAAAGATTTTCATGCGTCACGAACGGTGCTCGAGAATAAACGTATTTTTCAGGTCGACGAGGACGGACGCGGGACAGTTGGCAAAAAATAAGTTGTAACGCATTCCAGAGGACCTTTCACTTACCCGCCATGGACGAAAGCGAAGCACGATCCGAGTAAAGCGATGTAAATAATGTTACGCATTCTGTACAGAAGAAGAATCCTCGCAACTGCGTGAAACGATGCGATGACGAGTTTCCAGAAAGGAGCAACTGCCCGCGTAAAAATGACGAGTGAATTCTGATAGTTGGCTTGCTTTGCGCTTATATAGCATCGACGTTCACCGATACCGTCGATAGGAGTAATTTACACAACTGCAATTAGTATACGTCAAAACATCGAATTCGCTTANATAAGAATGCTCGCAACTGTGTGAAACGATGCGATGACGAGTTTCCAGAAAGGAGCAACTGCCCGCGTAAAAATGACGAGTGAATTCTGATAGTTGCCTTGCTTTGCGCTTATATAGCATCGACGTTCACCGATACCGTCGATAGGAGTAATTTACACAACTGCAATTAGTATACGTCAAAACATCGAATTCGCTTACAGTAAATATTGATTTTCACCGATACAAATACGCTTCTAGCTTATTTTATTATAATATAGGATTACTATTTCAATAAATTANATAGTAAATATTGATTTTCACCGGTACAAATATGCTTCTAGCTTATTTTATTATAATATAGGATTACTATTTCAATAAATTACATATAGTGCGATGCGTCGAATTACAAAGGATCATAATTATATTCTTTGTTATATAAAATCTGAGACGTAGTCGAAGGAAGCGAGGAAAGTGAAACTACTCCTTGACGATCGATCGTGCGGAAAGTAAACACTTTAACCGTGCGACCTTTTTTATTTGTTCTCATTTTTTCATTGCACGATGTCATCGAACGGAAATTATAATTCCCTGATAAGAACGCCTACCGCGCTGCAACGCATGTTACAAGCTACACGTGCGAATTATCGCGCGCTCTCCCATAAATTTACTCACGCCTACAAAAACGTGAATGACGGCCGACCGCGACGTTTGTCATATATATTCGAATAGAAAAGTACTTTATTATATTAGTTTAGGCCATTAATTATATTAGTTTGTAATAATTTTGACATTCCATTACGACACGACTTTTTCTCAAGGTTTCAATGGCACGATTTATCGTCCCGTCGAAGATTGCGCGTCCATTTGAAATTGTAATTTTCCGTGCGTCCGAAGGAACGTCGTCGATAAAGCGGTTGATCGCAATGGCCATTGAAAATTGACGAGCGCACCATCCGACGTCGGGCCCGTGTAGTCCGAGCTCGTACCGGCCAACATCATCAGGTCACGTGACGATGGCATATTGATACGTGTCGACGAAGGGAGCCACGACTCGCTACGGTTTGCCAGTCGAACGTATACGCGGCCAGGTCTACCAGGATTCGTGGTACCGAAATCCGAGTGTTCTCGCCGCATTGTTGACTCCCGCGTTAGTGAGAAGTGTCTGATCGTCGTGCTCCTCTCGAATCGCACCTCGGATTCAAAATGGGATGTAAGTACACGCTGGTTCCATTCAGAAATTCGAATATCTTCTATTTTATCGAGTACTCGCCGTGATTTACCGTGACCGTAACCTAATCGTTCCACGATTTTCAACGACATATTGTTCGATCCTCGCTCGATCCGCGATATTCCGTCGTCTGCGTCGACGACACCTCGCTCCCCAAGCGATTAATCGTCCCGGTCCGTCTGTTTCAGTCAAATTCTTGGAGGTGATAAAACCGTTCTGCAGTATACTTCCGGAAATCGAGAAGCCGAAACGGAAAGTAAGTTCCTGTTGATCTAGTTCCACTTCCAACTGCTCGTTCCCCCGTTGCTATCTGACAATTTCAACGCTTTTCGTAGATCCAATTCCGGGAGAAAGTACTATGGACTGCGATTACTCTGTTCATCTTCTTGGTATGCTGTCAGGTAAGGTTTTACAATGTGACTGGCTTTAAACGCCTCGTAACTACTTGCTAAGGCGCGTTTCGTCTCTTTGTAGATACCTCTGTTTGGTATCATGTCCTCGGACAGCGCAGATCCGTTCTATTGGATCAGAGTCATTCTTGCGTCGAACAGAGGAACTCTCATGGAATTAGGAATATCTCCTATCGTCACGTCTGGCCTGATCATGCAGCTGTTGAGCGGGACAAAGATCATCGAAGTCGGCGACACTCCGAAAGACAGAGCGCTGTTCAACGGTGCTCAGAAATGTAAGGAAACACCTCCGACGTCACTTTCTTTCGTTCCTTTGATTTGCGGTACGAAATTTATTCTTTGCTTTTTTTTTTACAGTATTCGGAATGGTTATTACCGTTGGCCAGGCTATCGTTTACGTAATGACCGGAATGTACGGTGATCCGACAGAAATCGGAGCCGGCGTTTGCCTGTTGATCATCATCCAGCTGTTTGTCGCTGGCTTGATCGTACTGTTATTGGACGAACTGCTTCAGAAGGGCTACGGATTGGGAAGCGGGATTTCTCTGTTCATCGCTACAAACATTTGCGAAACGATCGTATGGAAAGCGTTCTCTCCGGCTACCGTCAACACTGGTAAAATGATTTACAACGCGTATATTCGTCTTATTCTCTATGCACGATTCGTAATATCGTTTCTACGCGTTCAGGACGTGGCACGGAGTTCGAGGGTGCCGTAATCGCGCTGTTTCACTTGCTGGCTACGAGACAGGACAAAGTCCGAGCGCTGCGTAACGCGTTCTACAGACAGAATCTTCCTAATCTCATGAACCTTCTCGCCACGATCTTGGTGTTCGCTATAGTGATCTACTTCCAGGTACGTCGAAATTCAAATACACTGTTTCGATCGATACGCGAGAAACAGTGGCTAAAATAGTAATTCTCGGTTCCTCTCGCAGGGATTCCGCGTCGACTTGCCGATCAAGTCCGCCCGGTACAGGGGACAATACAGCAGCTATCCCATCAAACTGTTCTACACGAGCAACATCCCCATCATTCTTCAGTCCGCGTTGGTCTCCAACTTGTACGTGATCTCGCAAATGTTAGCCGTTAAATTCCAAGGGAACATCATCGTGAATCTGTTGGGAGTCTGGTCCGACATCGGCGGCGGCGGCCCGGCGCGCTCCTACCCGGTCGGCGGACTGTGTTACTACCTGTCGCCGCCCGAATCCGTGGGACACATCCTCCAGGATCCGATTCACGCCATCCTCTACATCCTCTTCATGCTCGGATCCTGCGCTTTCTTCTCGAAGGCGTGGATCGAGGTCTCCGGTAGCTCTGCCAAGGCTGTAAGTATTTCCTGTCCAGAGTCTTTCGGTCAATCGTTTATTGAGAATCGTGAGGAACGTGGAAATCGTTTTCCAGGTCGCAAAGCAGTTGAAGGAGCAACAGATGGTGATGAGGGGCCACAGGGACAATTCAATGATCCACGAATTGAACAGATACATCCCGACCGCGGCGGCGTTCGGCGGACTGTGCATCGGTGCTCTGTCCGTACTGGCCGATTTCCTCGGCGCAATCGGCTCCGGTACCGGTATCCTGCTCGCCGTCACGATCATCTACCAATACTTTGAGATCTTCGTCAAGGAACAAAGTGAAATGGGTGGCATGAGCACGTTGCTCTTCTAATGGCGCACGTTCTTCTGATAGACATTTTGAAAAGTGAACGTTTTTTAATTCCGAAGAACTGAATAATAATTTATTGTAAAGTAAGTGTCTCCATTCACCGTCAGATACTATGCCGGTCATTTGGACGAGTAACGGGAATGTCTTCAACAACAACACGAGCCAGACCGCACATACACACACACACACACATCTAACAACTCCTTATTTGTCGTTTCCGAAGATCGCATGCATAAACACCCGTGACACACCCCCTTCCCCCCGGGGCGGAAATAGAGAAACATCTTTTTTACGCCCGATTTGGTATACTGTCCAGCTTTTGTAATCGACTAGTTTTATCCGTGCATCGTGGGGAGTACAACGCTGCCTTTTATTTAAAGGGCCGACGACGAGGGTACGGCGGTCGAACAAAACGTAGAAGTGCTCGTGCGTAGGTCCGGAGCCCGTTCCGTCACCCGAACCGCGAGTGCTCTGGATCCGCGCGGCCGCGAGACGCAACGTCTTTCGTCCAGCGAGCACGCAGTGTACATAGGAAGAAAGCGATTAAATATTTTCAACATTTTTTTACTAGCGTTTTACACTCCGAATGATAAACGGAGTCGTGCGAAGAGACTCTCGAGAACCCGGCGCAAGCGCGACGATCATTTAGTTAGACCGCGGATTCTATGCATAATACTGTTTAGAATATCAAACGAGATGAACCCGACATTTGTCGTGAACACGTATTTTAAACTGTTGTCATGTTGCATAAAAGTCCGCAGTCTGATTGGATCGCATATGGTCATATTGTCAGGACGAGACACCCACCTAGGGTACGTTGTCGTGCAACTAAACTAATTCATACGGTGTTCGCTCATCATAGAAATATCGTCATTCCTATATTATTAATTGGATAACGGTAAGAGAAGCAGGCGAACGGGTCTCCGTTTGTTACGTGTATTCAGAATAATTGAATATGCTTTTATAAAGGATGAAATTCTTATCGTTTCATTATCGTTTTCTCCCCCTTTCTAGCTCCGATCTCCGTTCACAATCTTCTTTTCGTTGACGTTTGAAAGTAGAGAGCTACTTTTACATTTGGACGAACGTCAACGCAGAGAGAAACCGAACGAGGGAGAGAGAGAGTATTATTTATAAGTTGTAACGTGCATCGATTTGTACGTCGTATATCACGCTGTATATTATTTAGTTGTATCCAGATATTAGTAAACTTAATTCTTATTTTATGTAATACACAGATGGTACCTTTCTCACTCCGCGCATAGGTTTTCGTTACGAGCTGATAATATGTAAGTTGTGACTGAGGATATGTATTTATTGTTACGGACTTCCAAGTGCAGCGAACGAGAGGAGGAGGAGCCCAATGTTCACAGACGTATATCCGCATCATTAAAAGGGAATAAATACAAAGTACATTTATGCAATACATTAATTGATAAGCTGTTCTACAGAGATGTGATTTAATAAAAGTAATCGGGACATGTTTGTTACAAAAAGAGCATTGAACATTTCAAACTGGTATCAAACGTTTATTTGAAACTTTTCGTACGAATCTGTCGATCTCTCGGAAGTTCTATGTATGTACATCGATCTGTGTTACAGAAACAGTTACTTGTTCTCGTTGTAGAAAAGAGTGGCGTATAACGGGCCCAACGTGTTGATGTTGGACAACAGAACTAGACGGAGCGTTTCGGTGAACCGGGAATTCGGAGCCGAGGTGTCCGTGTCTCGCCAAGCGATGTTCACACCCTCGTTGCGCGTGAACAGAGCCGGGGACGGCACATTCTCGCGCATGTAAGCCCACACGCACTCCTTCATTATCGTGTTCACCTGCAAACAATTCTTTATAGCTCTGAGTACTTGTTACTCGGTTGCAAATTTAATATAATACGAACGCACCTGGTGCAGCTCCAAGACCGGCAAAACGTCCCTTATGCTCGCCAAGGGAGGTGGTAACAATTGACCCAGTGCCATTACGCTCACGAGTCGAACGCCTTCCTCCGTGCTCCAGTTAGCTATGACCGTGGCCGCGATCCCTCTCAGTAAGACTGAACAATAAGCCAGAGCCGGTCTGTACCAAGCTGTGAACTCCAACAGCGTCCAGAGTAACGGCACGTCCTTGAACGTACGACGGATTTGCAAATCCCTCTCTATGGTAACCTGACGATAATTAAAATATTAATTTTTAATGTGGACTGCAATGTTTGTTTGCAATCCGATTAGAATCGAAGCACTTACCTTTGTGAAATCCTCGTCGGGCCACGGTAATCCGTTGTACATGACGTCCGTTGACACTAGCTCGACCAACAACAAACTGACCGTAGTCAGAGCTTCCAGAATCACAGGATACCGTTCCGACTCCCGATTACTGCAACAGGCCTATCGAATTTAGATATTGAATGTTAAATTGTAACTCGAGTCATATTCTATTCCATGCTCGTGTTTTAGGAAGCTTTACCTTTATCGCGTCTACGAGCAGCGTTTTGTTGAGGGTGATGATCTCTTTGTCGATCGTGTTCTCCGGCGGTGGCCTGCGAGGACCGTGGCCGATCACCCCGGCGTGGAATACCGACGAATGCTTTTGAGCTAACATCGTGCTCGTTACTTGTTTATGATTTTGATGTAAAAGTAATGCCTCTTCGAATTTCGGTTCGAACTTTTCTTTCGCCCCAAAGTACTTGGCGGAATCGCTACTGATACTTTGAACAAAAATTTCTCTCAGGGCCAAGATCCGAGCGCACGTCGAATAGCAAGTCAAGTCTTTCAACAAGTGGCAGACGAACTTCATGCCTTGCTGCTTTTTCGTGATATCTTAAACAACAAAAATTGTCAGATCTCCAAGTCGAGGAATTTATGAAAATAATTAGACACTCACCGAGTTCTGCTATACATAAAAATAGATATTGTATCACGGCCCTGGTTAATTTCAGGGTCAGCTCGACGTTCGGCGCGAAATTCTCGGGCATGCAAAACAAGTCTAACAATTTGGCGATGTCGTTGGCCAGATCGAAGTCGATCATCTTCGTCAGCAGGCCAGAGATTTGATTCAAATTCGTTTTTATAGCTTCCGTTATCATTTTCGATCGGAACACGGTCGCTTTGTTCGACTTCTCCCATCTGAAAAGTAAATCACTCGTAAATTTACTCTTCCTCGAATATTATATCAATATATTAGATCAATCGTATCTACTACTCACTTCAACAATATCGTAAGATTCTGNGCAAATTTAATATAATACGAACGCACCTGGTGCAGCTCCAAGACCGGCAAAACGTCCCTTATGCTCGCCAAGGGAGGTGGTAACAATTGACCCAGTGCCATTACGCTCACGAGTCGAACGCCTTCCTCCGTGCTCCAGTTAGCTATGACCGTGGCCGCGATCCCTCTCAGTAAGACTGAACAATAAGCCAGAGCCGGTCTGTACCAAGCTGTGAACTCCAACAGCGTCCAGAGTAACGGCACGTCCTTGAACGTACGACGGATTTGCAAATCCCTCTCTATGGTAACCTGACGATAATTAAAATATTAATTTTTAATGTGGACTGCAATGTTTGTTTGCAATCCGATTAGAATCGAAGCACTTACCTTTGTGAAATCCTCGTCGGGCCACGGTAATCCGTTGTACATGACGTCCGTTGACACTAGCTCGACCAACAACAAACTGACCGTAGTCAGAGCTTCCAGAATCACAGGATACCGTTCCGACTCCCGATTACTGCAACAGGCCTATCGAATTTAGATATTGAATGTTAAATTGTAACTCGAGTCATATTCTATTCCATGCTCGTGTTTTAGGAAGCTTTACCTTTATCGCGTCTACGAGCAGCGTTTTGTTGAGGGTGATGATCTCTTTGTCGATCGTGTTCTCCGGCGGTGGCCTGCGAGGACCGTGGCCGATCACCCCGGCGTGGAATACCGACGAATGCTTTTGAGCTAACATCGTGCTCGTTACTTGTTTATGATTTTGATGTAAAAGTAATGCCTCTTCGAATTTCGGTTCGAACTTTTCTTTCGCCCCAAAGTACTTGGCGGAATCGCTACTGATACTTTGAACAAAAATTTCTCTCAGGGCCAAGATCCGAGCGCACGTCGAATAGCAAGTCAAGTCTTTCAACAAGTGGCAGACGAACTTCATGCCTTGCTGCTTTTTCGTGATATCTTAAACAACAAAAATTGTCAGATCTCCAAGTCGAGGAATTTATGAAAATAATTAGACACTCACCGAGTTCTGCTATACATAAAAATAGATATTGTATCACGGCCCTGGTTAATTTCAGGGTCAGCTCGACGTTCGGCGCGAAATTCTCGGGCATGCAAAACAAGTCTAACAATTTGGCGATGTCGTTGGCCAGATCGAAGTCGATCATCTTCGTCAGCAGGCCAGAGATTTGATTCAAATTCGTTTTTATAGCTTCCGTTATCATTTTCGATCGGAACACGGTCGCTTTGTTCGACTTCTCCCATCTGAAAAGTAAATCACTCGTAAATTTACTCTTCCTCGAATATTATATCAATATATTAGATCAATCGTATCTACTACTCACTTCAACAATATCGTAAGATTCTGGAACAGTTGTCTCACGTCCTGTTTCTCTATATTGTTACCGTAATTTATCTCGCGCAACGCTTGTTCCAACACGTGCGCGAAGAAGCCGTGACTGGCCAGCACGTTCTCCATTTCCAGTTTGTCAGAGGAGAACATCACGATGTTGTTCGAGACCATTTTTATCAGAGCAGCGAGATGGAAAGTGGTCACGGACTTGACCAGCATGAAAGAGGCCGCGGATATCAGCGTGTTAGGATTCCGAGNAATTCCAGAGACCAGGCGGAGATAATTGGTGCCCACGCTTCTGGATTTCCATTGATAAAGCTGCTCAGAACCGAATGGATCTCCGCTATCAGCGATTCCTCGCATATCGCCAAATTTTGATTGGTCTGAAGAGACGTTACTCAGAGTTTATTTAAACAAACGACGCGCTTAGCCTTGAGAAGACTCACCTCGATCTGTCGAACGTATTTCGAGACGGCGACGAAAAATACATTGCAAAAGTATTCGAGGACCGCGTCTCTGGCAGCAGGCACGTTCCGAAGCAGGAACAAAGCTGTGCGCGTGACATCGAGCGTGTTCGTGTTGTGAGACCGAACAGCTCCAGATAGGAACTTCCGGACCTCCGTCAGAATATCCTGCGGCGATAGAGCACTCGTCGGATGCATCGTTCTAAATAAATGCCTGTCCGCCGAAATGTGATTCAGGCGCATCGCCTCTCGAGAGGTTGACAGGCCATTCTTTCTCGATGAATACGTCCGTGCGGAGCCCCGTCAAAAACGGATGTGCGTTTCCCTATCGGAAGGAGAGGATGCGGATCCGTTTCGTCCGACCAATCGTGCGGTAGCTCCAGAGGAACGAGTTCTCGTTTCGCTTTAAAACCTTCCCAGGTGTGGTGGTGGTGCGTGTGTTCAGCAGGTGTAATATCCGACGTGTTCACGTTCGATCGAACATGACTCGTCGATGCTATAAACAAACGGCCGACTCTTATCGGGATGTGCATTAACTCTCACATCCGGACTCCTCGTGACGGTGACGGTTCGACCCTGGCCTCCACACGGAAAAAACGTCTGCGGTTTTAAAACGCTCGGCTCAAGCACCCGTCGATTATCATTTTGGTATGTCGTGCCCGTGGGTTTGGTTCGTTCGCAGTGAATCAGACAGGGACACAAAGTGCGGTAGTTTCAAAGTTCGTGCCACTCCGTTCGCGGAATCCTTCTGTCAATTTTAGGTAAACATCGAGCGCGTACACGCCTCGTCCCGTCTCCTCGATCACGCTTGCCGAGCGCGAAATTCGTCTGTGCGACCGCGGGACGGACCAACGGGACGAGAAACTTATTTTCGTTAACCTAATTCGAGCCTTCTCTCTGTAGGAGGTCTCTAAACGGTCTAATCTTATCTTTTTAACCGTACTTCAGCCATTTCACGTTCTGCCGTGCACGAATTCGCCCGACGATAAGCAATCCGCTGCGTGTGTACAACCGAAGTTCATTGTTCCGTTTGTGTTTTTCATCAGAGGCGATAAACAATTTGGAAAGGATCGGACGAAGATGCCTGCACCGCCGCCGCCTCCGCCTCCTGCCTTCAACGCGTCCAGCTCCGGTGCAGCCGACCAGGACAGAAGTTTACTTCTGCAGTCAATTAGAGCTGGGAAGGCGTTAAAGAAAACTGTGACCGTAGACAAGAGTGCACCTGCAGTTAGCGGCAAGTTTTACACCCCTTTCGAGCGACGACTCGGAAGTATCTTTGTTATTGTTAGATCGATAATGTCTGTTGTTATTTCAGGTAGAGTAAAGGGGGAACCTAGAAATTCTTCTTCTTCGAGTACTAGAGAAACTAATTCGAACGTAGGCAGCAGCGGTATCAACGCGAGTAATGGAGGACCCATAGGATTAGGAGGATTGTTTTCTAGCGGTATGCCTAAATTGAAGCCCACAGGACTGAGGAGCACCACTGGCGAGAAACCATCAGCAGCAACAGCTAGCAATGTAAATAATACGAATTTCGGTCAGTCGACCATTTCCGGTATAAAAAGGGGGCCACCTCCAGTGCCACCGCCAGCCACGCAGAAACCACAATTATTTGCTCAGGTATCGATGCTCAATCAAAGCTCACTGTCAATTTAAGCGTACACTTATTATTTTCCATATACTAATTCACATTTTGTACGAATGTCTGTAATACTTTAGAAGACCAATTCAATGGGACAAAGTTTAACGGACTCCCCGAGCTCCAGTGCGGAAGCTCCCAAGGGCTACGGGAAACCGACCCTCGCGCCGAAACCTCCTTCGACTCCATCTTCGTTGCACAAACCATCGCCGCCTCCGAAGAAGTTGAATTTGACCAGCGGAGGGAGCGTGTCGCGGGCGCAAAGTATGCGGCTGCCCAGGTCGCCGCCGGTGCTCGCTCCGACGCCGCCTTCCCTGCACCAGTCGCAAGACTGTCTGAACGAACCTCAGGCGAGGCCGACGAACCGGGCGCTGAGACCGCCGGTCGCGAAACCTCCCTCCCCGCCCACGTCTAGGTCGAACAGCTTGACCACGGCGACCAGGGTGGCACCGCCGCCGCCTTCCAGGGTCGCGGTCTGCGCCCCGAGCATGCCACCGCCTCCACCGCCTCTTCCGCATCGTCCGGCTCCGACCACTCACCAGAGACTCGCTCCGCCGCCGCCGCCCCCGCCGACGCCTCCCACGAGGAGCTCTTCCATGCGCAACGGGCAGCCGACGATAACGCTGGATCTGGAGGTACGGTTCGGCGAGATGTTCCACTCGATCGCGAGCTTCCCGCCGCCGGAGCCGTTCAGAGGGTTCGCGAAAGTCTACAGCAGCAGAAACGGTGAGAACTATGTGACTAAGTCCCGGGCGTTTCTGCAGCAGGCTATAAGGAATTACACTGCACAATTGTTCCTCGCTTCGCCTGATCCCGTGTGACCCATGTGCTTTGCATGTCCCTTACCAAAATGCTTGTAAATTTATCCGGCGCAGCAACACAATAAACTCTGTGGTCCTTTATTACCTTTTGACCCGCTGGTCGATCGATTCTAGGTCGCAACTAATACATGCTCTAATGTACGTTTAATGGATTAAATATTTACACGCCGACTGTTATTAACTGCTTGAGACACAGTGCACACGCAATCCTAAACATGTACGTGACACGGCAATGCTCTCCGAGGTCCCCGACTGCATGCTAGAAACACCGATAGCAGCTGTTTGGAATTGAAACTCAGTGGCTGACGAGGCTTTCGGAAGTAATGGAAATATTTGAAAATTCCAGCGGCGAAACAACAAGCTCCTGCACCACCAATGCAAACGATGGTACCTTTGAATACCTCGTCCGGGGGTTAATCGTGGCGGTACAGTACAACTTCTTTGGCACATTTAACACGTTTCCAAGTAACTCGTTTTATTTATTATATATATTATATACGATTAGTTCTGTAAATCATCTTTGAAGCATTATCACAACGAAGAAGAGAAAAAAAAGACGAGGCGAGAGAAAGCATGAACCGAAATAAAACCGTATTAAAACGATTAACACACACGCCACGTAAGAGTCGCGAACGTTTTATTTTTAAACAGAAAGTAAAACGTCGAATCTGTAATCTGTTTGAATTGTAATTAATTTATTTATCCTCTTACAAAAAATATCGCATAAGACTGTGTTTAATTAGAACACGTTGTTATACATAGATATTAATAAAAGAGAGAACTGCAATTAATATATGAATACTGGTCGTGTAGTAGATTCAGATGTAACGTCGCATTTTATAAAAAAAAAAAAACCCAGCAAGCAAAGAAAGGGTCAGAGAGTGTTATGTACTTTTATTTATAACAATGACTTTTTATTATCAACTAATGTACAATATTAAATATCAGAATTCTTTTTTTTTTNAAAAAAAAAACCCAGCAAGCAAAGAAAGGGTCAGAGAGTGTTATGTACTTTTATTTATAACAATGACTTTTTATTATCAACTAATGTACAATATTAAATATCAGAATTCTTTTTTTTTTAGATATAGTTTATTGTAGTAGCTGGCAGTTGAACGATGTGAAACTTTCCTAATTCTCCTACGATTGTTGTAAATCCGAAGACTCAGTCTATTTTGCAAGTTCCATGTTATTATTAATGAAATATAGTAATATGTATATATATAAACAATGATTCTGAATGCGCGCACGAGTTCGTTTAAAACAGACGGTAATATAAAATTCTCCGCGGCAGATGATCGATTCAAAATGAATTCAAAAATATGTTCGCTGTCCCGGTAAGATAATAAGAAAAACGTATGTACGGTTCTTGTAATTTATTTCGAGTCGAAATTTTCACATCGGTAACTCAACTCGGGACAATGCGCCGTCTCGCAGTGGAATTGAATTTTTTGAAAAAAGAGAAGAAAAAAAATTGTTCTTATACTTCGAGCTCCTTTTCAATGATCCTACGATATTCGTCGAAACCGCCCTCGATGCACCGCACGGAACCCTCGGCGCATACCCAGAGTTCGGTGCACACCATACGAATTAGTCTTTCGTCGTGCGAAACTAATATGACGCCCGCCTGAAAAATGATTTAGAAACGGATGCAGAACGGGAACAGCAGAATGGCGTCGTATGAGATCAAGCTGTGAAATGATTTTNCACCGCACGGAACCCTCGGCGCATACCCAAAGTTCGGTGCACACCATACGAATTAGTCTTTCGTCGTGCGAAACTAATATGACGCCCGCCTGAAAAATGATTTAGAAACGGATGCAGAGCGGGAACAGCAGAATGGCGTCGTATGAGATCAAGCTGTGAAATGATTTTACCTGGCAGATGTTCAATGCCTTGCCCAGAGCCTCGATCGACTCGATGTCTAAGTGATTGGTGGGCTCGTCGAGCACTAAAAAGTTTGGCGAAGCGGCGCACATCAACGCGAACGCCACTCTCGACTTTTGTCCACCGGACAGAGAGCTGATGGTCTGCAGGGCCAGGTTACCGCTGATTCCGAAGCTTCCCAGCATCCACCTGTATTCCTCGATCGGCTTTCCTGAATTCACGAGTACCGTACAATTGTTTAAGGGGTAAAGTTCGTTTAACTTCGAACCGAGAGGGAACGTGTACGCACCTGGAAAATGATTTTGCAACAGTTCGACCGGACACACGCGCATGTCCAGTTGGTCCACGTGATGCTGACTGAAGTATCCGAATTTCAAGTTCCTGTGGACGTGCACGGTGCCTCGGGTGGGGCTCAACGCTCCCGTTATGATCTTCAGCAACGTAGTCTTACCAGCACCGTTCTCGCCCACGATGCAAATGCGAGACTGTAAGCTAGCGGTCAGATTGACGTCGGTGAATATATAGTTATTGGCGTCGCCCGTGTAGCTGAAGGAAACTTCGTTGAGTTGAAGTATAGGAGGACTCAATGGTTCCACGTCCGGGAAGCGGAGAGTCACTTCTCCCTCCTTCTCCATCGGCTTGAGTTCTGGCCTGTCAAAGGTAAATATTTTATAGAATATCAAACATTTCCTATGTTCAATGCGAATACTTACAGTTTCTCTAACATCTTAATTTTACTCTGTACACTAGAAGCGCGATTGGCATTGTATCGGAATCGATCGATGAAATCTTGTACGTGTGCCCGCTTGGCCTGCTGGGCCTCGTACTCTCTCTGCTGATTCCTCTCACGTTCTCCTTTAGTCTTCGAGAACTGTTCGTAATTCCCTCGATACGCCTCGATCTTTTGCGCACGCAAATACAAAATATCCGTCGGCACCTGTCGACAAACGTGTTTCACCATTAAATTCCAGAATTATTTTCCAAATTATTTCGTCTCCCTGAGCAGTGGTTTCGTACCGTGTCCAAGAAATTCCTATCGTGAGACACGACGAGCAGAGTAGTTGGCCACGACTGTAAATACCTCTCCAGCCACAGTATAGCCTTGATGTCCAACATGTTCGTAGGCTCATCGAGCAACAAGAGGTCGGGTTTAGAGAACAACGCTCTTGCCAACGCCAGTCTCATCCTCCAGCCACCGGAGAACGATTTCGTTGGCCACGACTGCCTCTCGACGGTGAACCCGAGACCAGACAAAATAGCGCTAGCTTTAGCCGGTGCTTTGTCTACTTCGGCCAGTTGCATCGCCTCGTAGACTCTGTTCAATTCCTCGCCCAACGCATCGCCCCCGTTCTGACCGCCTTCCTTCTCGATCGCGGCTTGCAATTCTTTTTCCTTGCCGAGCAACAAGTTCCTCTCGTGATCGCATTCCAATACGGACTCGAGGGCGGACGTTTCGTTCCCGGCTACTTCCTGCTCCACGTGTAAAACTCTTATGTGCGAAGGTATTCTCAATTGTTTACTGCAATTAAACACAATGGAGAATTAAACGGTGCGTCGGGAGTACGCGAATCACGGTAGAACAAGCTCGTATACCTAGATATCATTCGTAATAAAGTGGTTTTCCCTAATCCGTTTCTACCGATAAGGCCGTAGCGTCTACCGAACGCGAGCGTCAAGTCGGCTCCTTGCAATAATACTCTGTCCCCGTACGCTACATCAAAATTTTCTATCCTAATGTCTTGAGTTTTATTTACACTGCCCTTGTTCTCCATTCTACTGTCCTTTTTACTGGTCATCTGGCTGGCGCTCGCGGACTCTATGCTCTGACCGACGCTGTTGACTCGCCCGGTAGACTCAGTGTTACTCCTCTTCTCTTGTTTCTGTTGCAACTTTGCCTCTGCCTTCTCCAACTTCTTGGCATCCACTTTCTGTCAGGGAACGAACTTCTTTTAGACGGGATCTAACGAGGTGATTAATCAATTTATGTGTGAGGGATGTTACCATCGCGTCATCTCTGGTGGTAACCCATATACTCTTTATTTGTTCCACTTGAGCTTCCAAGGTAGCGGCCATGGTGCCCAAATGAATCGGAGCGTTCAATACTTTGTTCACCCCGTTCTTTCTCCTCTCTACTTCTCCGTCGTTCGCGTTTCCCTTTAGCATTTCCAACAGCTTCACGCATATTTGCCTGTAATCGAAATCGCGAATCGGGGATCGCCTCTCACAAGGAAATTATGTAATTAGACGATCGAGCTGATAAACGAACGTTTGTAGAAGTGATCAATTTTGAACGCGAGATGAACGTGACAAAGTTAGCGGTTTGAAATGAGATCTAACGATATCGATAGGACGCGTTTAGAAAAAATGACGAGTGCGAGCACGTTTACAGACCTAACCTCGTTCTCTGGCTTTTCGGCGACCTCGTGCAGCACCTCGCCGATCGCCTCGTACACCTCGTCGCCGTCCTCGAAATCGTCCTTCGAGCTATCTAAAATACCTGGACGAACCGGAACAGTTTTCTTAGAGAAATGCCGGGTAACAGGACGTCCAAAAACGTTGCAAAACGTTTTGCGGTTCGCAGGTTATTCACGGGGACACGTACCTTCCACATATTGGTAGAGATCGTCGTCTATCGTGGGAAATTGACTGCGAATATATTCCCCGCAGACTGCCATGCCAGCGAACGTGTCTAACGGTGATGTCAAACGAAATTCTGGCTAGGACGATTCGTAAAGCGAGCCGCTTGACAGTACCAGACGTCAAAATTTCATTGACCACTGAGAACACATGTTTACGCCATGGTACTTTATTCCTAGCTAAATCGCGGGATACAGAGAGTTCGTCACGTATATCAGGCAAAGATCGACTGGGTTCCGCGGGTATATCACAACAAGATCGTTCCCGTTTTCTACGGTGTGCATGTGAACTTGGAATTTTTTTACCAAGAATTCCCGATTTTCGAGCTCGCGCATGGGTTCTACGCAATATGGTTCCCATTCGCGGTTAGGATGCAGTGTCGCAGAGACGTCGTCCGCGCGTCATCGTGATTTCGAATTCGAGTCGGTGAGGTACGCGTACGTTTCGTACGCGATTCAATTCGGCGAGGCTTGAGAAAATCTCGCCGCCTCCGCCGCCGCCGCCGCCGTTCGAATGGGAAGCGAGATCCACGATTCGTATCGTTCACACCCCCCCGGATACGGATTCGAATGGTAACGTAGCCATTTTGAAGCTGTCAAAACGATTCCTCTGTGTTTGATCGCGGTCCGCCGCGGTACAGTGGCCGATTCCTATCGCCTCGCTCGCTCGCCGATAATCGCCAAGCATTTTTGTATGTCGCGTGCGAACCGCGTCCCGAGAAGTGCACCACCCGCTCGTGGAGATGATTTAATACGGATCGAATGCGCGCGACGGTGATTTATCATCACCCTGTCGTGAGGAAGATGTCAAAGAAGGCTGCTGCGGATCTTCCCAACGTCAACGTCCTACCGATCGTCTAGTGGTAACAGCGTCGTCTACGAAGGCGTTCGATCTTCACCGGGATATACCGTTCGAACGGGGAATAGGATACGCGAGCTCTGTAGAAAATAGAGAAAATGGCGACCGATATCGAGGAATCTGACACCGACGATCACGAAAGGCCTGCTCCTCCTAAACGGCAATGCACGCGACTCCTCGACAAGGCCAACGAGACGATTTGGGACACGGTAAATACTCGTCACTGTTCTTTGGAATAAAAGGGTGCGATTTCATACAGCGAATTACTCGCACCGAGTAGACGTCACGTGGTACTTTGGCGAGTAAACACGAGCGTTCGCAACTAGCTGGATTATTTCAGCTTTTAGCGAGTATTCGCAATCCTGGCGGCCAAAGGCCACATCGGACATCGAAGATCTGGCCTCGGATCGACGGCAAAATTACCTTTTGCCGGCACTTTGAGGCCAGAGATTCATGGCCGGTGTAGCGATTCGGTTGTCAGGCAAGTTCCTTATGTGTGTGTTATTAAGAATAATGTAATTATTTATTAATAATGGAAGTATTAAATGAATCGGGACAGCAAATTTGGAAAATGCCATTTGGAAAAAAAAAACATTCAGCTATTTTTCGCCAATTTTCATGATTTAATTAATAATTGTTAATACTAATGGCATTAAATTATTCCACGAAGCTTCACAACTTTCAGCAATAATATTAGCTGCAGTCTTTGCACCAAGTAAATATTGATACGACATGGATTTGACAGAATCTCCAGAAGCGAGAAATCTAGAAATAAAAATTTTTATATTTCGATTATTATTGTAGTTAATTATAATTTGCTTAATCTAATTACAATATCATTTACTCATATTTACCTCAAAGTTAACATGACACGCTTGACAATGGGTTCTCTGACACAAACTTCTTTAAAAATATCTGGGCCAAAAACTGTTGTTTCAATCCCTCGAAACGATTCTCTATTTGGGTGTTCAATTCACAGGAGAAGAGTCTGAACAAGCAGGAAGAGAAGACACAGGAAACGGGGGACGTTGAATACGACGACGACGCTGAGAAGCAGTTGAACGAGAAGTTGAAGAGATGGCAAGCATGCCAGGAGGCCAAGGGATACGTGGACAACACCATCAATATAGTGCTGGAGAATTACATGTACTCTCTCGAGGAGTCCAGATTCCACTTGCTCGGAAGGAACGACATGGAAGACACCGCAGTGATGATGGCGATTCTCAATCACGGCTTGTCCGCGGGGATCGTCTCTCAATCCCGTGCTTGTTGCAGCGAGAAAGCTCCTGGGTACGGGACCAACAAGAACTTTCGCTGTTCCTGCCCCTCCAACGGTGTTCAAGAAAGTTTGGAGAACGTGGCCACCACATCCAGCGGTTCCTTGAGACTGAACGACTCCGAGAGCACGGAGGAACACACCAAACTCGAATGGGACTTGGACAAGATAGACGAGAACGATCAGCAGGAGAACATTTTGGAGAGAGCGGTGGCGGAGGCTATCAAGAAGAAGGGCCTCAGCGCTCTGAGCGTCGATTATGGTTGAACAAGCCGTTCCTCACATCTTTTAAATCTATACAATAGCATCGGATATCATTTTTTATCTACAATGCAAATCTGTCTCGATTTGTACGAACGATCGCTCGTGATTCCGATCGATCGGAAGAATTTTTGTGGGCAACGTATACTCTGTTTATAAGCAACACGTTCTGACGATCAACCATTTCTTTATCCACGGTTGGACAAATATACATAATGTCTAGGCACGCAGAGATGTACAGTATGTATGCGCGTTAGTTGGAAACATTTTTCGGTGAGATAGATCTCATTAATACGTAGAGTTGGAAATGGGATGTAGTACAAAGTTTTGTTCGCGTAAAATCAAAAGTTCCATCGTTCTACTACAAAAAGAAAATTGCAATACGCTTTAAGTATACATACATACATACATATATATATATATTTAAATATATTATACACTGACTCGGTGACATCGACGGATCGTTAGTCGTTCTTCAAATTGACGAGGGGGTCCTAATCCATTCCATACAGTATTGCTTCGATTCATTCCCGAGAAGACGAATCTTTATCTTTTTGTAAATTGTAATTAACGCGTAAGTGGTATATACATAAATCGTGTTTGTCTTCTATAAAGCTAGTATTTACAGGTTTTAAGGATGTTCTAACGAGGAGGGTCGAATCTATTTTACGTAAGAGTATTAACGAGAAATGCTTTTCTTTTCCAAGACTTTTCCTTTTTTGTATACAAAGGCCTTTACGCCCAGCCAGGTACATATACAGGTACACACACACATACACACGATATTATATATTTCAATCGCCTGTAAATATAGATTGTTACGTGAATCAAATTTTCATTAACGTTTCACGCGTCCCGTATAACGGAACGTAATAAAATTCGTATTTCTAGCAATTATGAAATAAAGAAGATATAAACGACCACAGCAACGGTGTCATAGAATCCCCCTCTACGATCCCGGCGGCGACCAGCTAAGAAGCCGCAAGTTTTCGACAAAGGAAAAGGGCCCTTATACCTGAGGAGTCTGTTAACTAAGTCTGTAGACCTTCGGGAAAATTATTTACGGTCGCCGATCCGTTTTCCATCTTGGCGAAATTCGAATTTCCGCGTGGCGAGGAAATCTAATTTTCGTATATCGCGAGATCGCGATAAAGAATAATGAGATAACGAATCGCGCTGGGTCACACGGACGAACAGGGACGATGAGAGCTATTTACTTCTGACAACATGTGTGAGCGTGTGTGCGACGACGGTAAGCGATAATAACCAATTTCCTAATTAGAATTTTCTCGCTGTGGACCGCCGGGCCTCGTCCCGTCGTTCCACGTCGGCCGGAATCGACGATCTACGATAACGAGTTCGAAATAATTGTCCGCCGGAGCAGAAAAAGGGAAATTCTACTAATTGACGTTATCTAGTCTCTATTATCAAAAAGGTCGATACACGAACGCGTATACGTGCACGCGGTTTGCACGTGTATTCGTGGCTGTCCATTAATCATACACCGCGAATCCGTACGCGCATACCCGCGTTACGTGTTGCGATGCAACTCTGACAATTTCCATCGAAACTAAAATGGTGGATTATTAATCATCCAAAAATCCATACCGCGTCGTTATATCGTCATTGTCATCATCATTTTTTTTTTTTAAATCAGAGTACGCGTACGCAGTACTCCCGCGGAGTATCGTCGTCGAGGAGAGGATACAGTCCTGAATCGATCGGATACGTAAAAACGTAATAAAAAGTTGCGTGTAACGAATGGGAGAAAAAAGGAAAGCCAGGACAGGAAGACAGAGGCAGGACAGGTTGCAGGACATTGGAAACGGGAAAACGGAGTTAGAAAAGCGTTTCAGGTGGCGGCCGGTGAAACGTTGTTCGTCACGGCGACGGGGGGTAAAGGCTGGGAGAGGTGAAAAAGGGATCCTTTTCCAAAAGTGAAAGACCATTTTCCGGGCAAGGTACTGCCGCCTAGGAGGAGTAGGGGTGGTAGCGGCGAACAAAGGGGCGACGGGGGGGGGGCGAGAAGGGGGGCAGGGGGGCGAGGGAAAAAGAAATAAATGCAACACGGTAGACTCCGGGGCAGAGCACATTCATTCGGTACTTATACATTCGACTGTACGGCACGCTGTGTAACGGCGCGGTGCGACGACGAGTGTACGCGCGGAGAGGGGCGACGAAAAGAGGGGAAGAAGCGGACCGCCAGCCAGAGCAGAAGAAGGAGAAGAAGAAGAAGAGGAGGGGAAACCGTCGGCCGGGTCTGGTGGGGAAGAACGAGAAGAACCGACGAATCGCGTGAGAGAAGAAGCGTAGTAGAGCAGCAGTTAGGTGCACATCGGTGCACGTACAGGGAACGAAAGTGACGGCACGCCGTGTACAACCGAAACGCGGAACAGGCGAGCGAGCGTCGCGAGCAAAACGCACGGACACGACGAGAACGTTTAATGTCGCATATACCCGGGCCGTCTGTCCACGGCTAACGCTTTTGGCGATTAGAGCTATCCGGGTGCCGCGTGTGTATATATTTTTTTTCCACCGAGCTTCTTCGGCTTACCGCCGCAACACCAGAGGATGGCGTCCGAGGAGGAGGTGGACGAGAGCTACGCGGGTAAGTGTGCCTTGGGGACGAGGGACGTAGAGGGTACTCGGTCACGGATACCACCGAACACGATCGTAGAGCTATCCTCGCGGATACACGCAGGACGCGCGCTTTTCGTACCGATGGCTGCCATGTCGCGCGGACCTTACGCGTAGTTTTCCACGCGATCCTCGCAGATTCGCCCGCCACCGATCGTCCACCGTTTCGAACGTTTTCGTCGCAATCGGGCCCCCGATGAATCGCCGCCGCGGACAGTTATCTCGGTCCCGACGCACCGGATCCTCGCTTTTCCCTCGGTCTGACGCGGACTAACCTTCGAATTGTCAAACCGTTCCGCGAGCATTCGAAGGATACGTGTACCCACGTTCGCGACGGGTTAACGTACCGTCACCTCCTCGCGTTCCTAGCTAGCGTGAACCTAGCGAAATAGTCGGTCTGTTGTAGGTTATTGTTTACGTNCGGCCGGGTCCTCGCTTTTCCCTCGGTCTGACGCGGACTAACCTTCGAATTGTCAAACCGTTCCGCGAACATTCGAAGGATACGTGTACCCACGTTCGCGACGGGTTAACGTACCGTCACCTCCTCGCGTTTCTAGCGAGCGTGAACCTAGCGAAATAGTCGGTCTGTTGTAGGTTATTGTTTACGTTTGCTACCTGGCTGGAAAACACATGGTTAGGTCCGGTTCGTCCCTGGCGTTCTCGCAGTTGCAACACCACCGAATCTCGAGTCGCATTGTGTCGCGTTCGATCGGTGATTACGACTCGATCGAGCATCGAACGCTTCCAGTCCTCGACCTATTCCTTACATAATTACCGCCGAGCGCCCATAATTATTGCATTCCGAGGCGAACCCTTCCCATCTACGTCTACGAAATTCGTCGTGTACGAATTTCGACGTCGAAAAGGCACGCGCTATTTTCTCGTGCTAAGTAGGTTCTAGTACAATCCTAATCTGCTCGAACGACACAGTAAAACAGTTTCATTCATGCACGTACGTTTGTCCTATGAATAGGTTTACGTTCTCGACCTCTCGTCGTTCGGGAGAAATAATTGCTAGAGGCAGCGAGGGAAAGACGCTTCCTGAAATTCACGTCGGAGAGCCGTTTTCAGCGAATTTCGCAACGCTCGGTTTTCCGACCATCTGCTACGTTTGTGTGCGTGTATACTACGCGCACACCATTAATTCCGGATATAATGCATGCCGCCGGTGCGAGGAGGAATCGCGTTCCGGGATTCGCCAAGGATTTACCGGCGATCTCCTCTCGTTCCATGGTTCTTTCTTCTTTCTCTCTGGCGAACACACGGCCAGAGGGAAGCCGGTAGCCCGGGAACCGCGGCGATGTNACGGTTCTTTCTTCTTTCTCTCTGCCGAACACACGGCCAGAGGGAAGCCGGTAGCCCGGGAACCGCGGCGATGTTACGAATATGAAATATAGACGTTCAATGCGGTTGAGCCCTTTCGAAGAAAATGGCGGACGCATACCCTCGCACAAAGCATTCGCCGAACGCGGATTAGTCTGAAATAATTTAATGTCATTCGGAGCATCCGATCCGCTCTCTCGCCTGTTTTTCCCAACCGACGCCCGTGCATGCGCGCGTGTATATACGTGCTGCTCATCGTCGCACGGTGTATCCCTGCGTCCCGTTTCTCGTATCGCGGCAATCGCGCCGGAGAAACGAGAAAAAAAAATACGGAAAGGATTGTTGTAAAACGTTACTATCGATTTGGCAATTATCGGTCCGCCGCCGTTTTGCGAATCGAACGTGTCCCGGTCCAATAACATACGTCGCGTTCACGCCGCTCCCTCCCTCCCTCCCTTCTCCCTCGCTCTGTTCCGCGTTAAAACTTTGACTAGCTTTTTCATCAAATTGCATACATATTAGATTCCTGTTCATTGTCGCCGTTTCGCGAACCGAACGCCTTCTTCTCTCTCCGATAACATTCGCCGCGCTCGCACCGCTCCTCCCTCCGCTTTTCCCTCACGTTTCTGCCTTTGAAACTTCGACGCCCTTTTCAAAATTGCATGTTTATTAGGATTCATTTGGAAAACGTATCGACCGAACGCTGGCTTCGACCGAAATTGCCGAATTCTCTGGAAAACCCGGCGGCGAAAGTATCGGCCGTGTGCCGTGTACACGGCGCATGGAGGACGATTTAAATAAATTCTTTCCTCTGCACGCAAAATATTTACTCGTTCGACAAATCGAACGGGTGTATGCGAAATTGTTTTTTAGGGATCGGTAGAGGAGTCGACGTTCCCGACGACGAGCCGGGGAATATTGATTTACATGAAATATTAATTTCGCCAGAAATATATACATTCACTATTCCTGAACCCATATCGTAATGAATGCAGATATTGATTTTGTGTAAGTTGGAGCCGGCCAGCGAAGCGGCTTAATACATATCAGTTGTATGTACGCGAAATCGTAGCGTCGGCGTATCAAAAATATTTTTTAACAAATATTCCTCTGCTCGTCGTTATTCGTAATTCCTCTTTCATTTTACGGAGGGATTATTTTTTTAAATCGGTTTTTAGGAGAGGACGACTTGGAGGAGACCGGGGGTCAAGTTTCGAATGTGAACCAGCAGGTAGACGGTTCGTCCGACGCGGAAGAATCTCAGAGACTAGTCAGTATCTTTACGCTGGATCAAATTGTTTGAAGTCACGTTTTAAAAATATTGAATATTATCAAATTGTTTAATACAGGAGGAAGACGACGACTACGAGCCAGAGGAGAGGAAAAAGAAAAAGGGGAAGAAGCGGAAAGCGCGTGGCGACGACAAGAAGGGAAAGAAAAAGAAGAAAAAGAAAAAATCTGACTCCGGAGATGTAATTATTTTCCGTTCCGTTTATTATAATACTGCGGAGTTTATAACAAAATTGGATATTTGTAATGTATGTAATAAATAATTGTATAGGAGAGCGACTTTGGAGGAGGCGGCGACGCCGGTGACGTGGCAGGAGACGATAGCGATTACGCGGCTAATAGGAAGAGTAGGAAATCTTCCTCCAGGAAGTCGTCGAGTCACAGCGCCGCTCCGGCTCCTCCCAGTCAGGAACCGACGACCGGCATGCCCACGATCGAGGAAGTCTGCAATACTTTCGGCCTGACCGACGTACAAATCGAATACACCGACGCCGACTTCCAGAACCTGACCACTTACAAATTGTTCCAACAACACGTCAGGCCACTTTTAGCGAAGGAGAATCCAAAAGTAAATTGGCTTTAATCTACGAGTTACTTCCAAACTTCCGAGACGATTGAAATATACATTTTTTAATTGACTTTTGTTAGGTTCCGATGTCGAAGCTTATGATGTTGGTCGCGGCCAAGTGGCGCGACTTCTCCGAACTGAACCCTCACACACAGCCGGACGCGGACGTGTCCTCCGCGAACGTCGACGAGGACAACAGGAACGCGAGGGCGAATCGCGGCGCCGCGGTCCAAGAGGGCGAAGACGAGGAGGACGACGACGAGGACAGCGACAGAAAACGAAAGTCCAGGGGATCCAGAGCGAAGAAGGGGAAGAAGGTTTCGAAGGTGCCGACGTTGAAGATCAAGCTCGGTAAACGCAAACGCGGGAGCTCGGACGAGGAGGCCGAGGGCAGCGGCGCTGGCACCGACAGAGACTCGGACATGGAGTTCGAGCAGATGTTGGCCGACGCGGAGGAGCCTTCCGGCGCGGAGGGGACCAGCAAAGGGAACGCGGAGGAGAGCGGGGTCGAGCCGCCGGCGGAACCACCTGTTCGCAGGAAGGCGAAAACCAAAATCGGAAACAAGACTAAGAAGAAGAAAAAGACGAAGACTACGTCCAAGTTTCCGGACGGAGAGGAAGGCCTTCAGGTACGTTCATACTTCTTAACGTTATACACTTCTATCATTGTTAGTTAGACCGCCGACTTTTATGTAAAATAAAATGGTGATTTGCGTCCGTAGACCGACCATCAAGACTATTGCGAGGTGTGCCAGCAAGGCGGAGAAATCATCCTTTGCGACACGTGTCCCAGAGCTTATCACTTGGTGTGCCTGGACCCCGAACTGGAGGAGACACCCGAAGGGAAATGGAGTTGTCCTCATTGCGAGGGAGAAGGTATTGCAGGTACCTCACCTATACTCCCGTTCCTCTCTTCCTTTCCGTCGCTCTCTCTCTCTCTCTGTGAGAATCTGATTGGGACTAGTCCGCGATTTCGTTGAACTCTTGATTTTGTTCCAAGGTGCAGCTGAGGACGACGACGAGCACATGGAGTTTTGTAGAATATGTAAAGACGGCGGTGAATTGTTGTGCTGCGACAGCTGTACCAGCGCGTATCACACGCACTGCTTGAATCCGCCGCTGTCAGAGATCCCGGACGGCGACTGGAAGTGCCCCCGATGTTCTTGTCCACCCATACGAGGGAAAGGTATTACACCAATTACACAATTATATAAACTGTTAGTCCTAATTATTCAAAAAATTGAAATATACAATACGTTCTGTAAGTCGTGCTCTTCTCTGTAACTCGTAATCACTTGTTTCTTCGCGACAGTTGCAAAGATATTGACGTGGAGGTGGAAAGAGTGTCCTGAAACTCCTTCGGAGGAACCGTCGACGAGCAAGGCCGCCCCGAAGCAACGCAAGATCCGCGAATTCTTTGTCAAATGGGCAGACATGTCTTACTGGCACTGCGACTGGATCACAGAACTCCAATTGGACGTATTCCATCCGTTGATGTTCAGAAACTACTCGCGAAAGTACGACATGGACGAGCCGCCAAAGTTGGAGGAGCCGCTGGACGAGAGCGATACCCGCGTGAAGCGGCTGAAGGAACAGGACGTCGCTCTCAACAGGGACGATTATAATTTGGAAGAGAGATTCTATCGTTACGGCGTCCGACCGGATTGGCTCGTGGTGCACCGCGTTATCAATCACAGACTGTCGAGAGACGGCAGAGCGACGTACCTCGTTAAGTGGAGAGAGCTGGGGTACGATCAGGCGACGTGGGAGGACGAGCACGAGGACATCCCCGGTTTGAAGCAGGCGATCGAGTACTATTTGGATCTCAGAGCCGCCAATTGCTGCGACGTCACCACGTCGCGCAAGGGCAAGAAGGGTGAGAAGAGTCGGTTACTTTGTTCCTTTCCCTTTTCCAATCGCAAATGAGTGAGTTCACGATCACTGACTAGACTCTTTTCGTTCAGGTAAGGGCAAGAAGTCAAAGACCCGGGAACTCATAGACGACGAGGAGAGAACTCCGAAGAGGTATACTCCGCCGCCAGACAAACCTACGACCGATCTCAAGAAGAAGTACGAGCGGCAGCCAGAGTACTTGGATCAGACCGGAATGCAGTTGCATCCTTATCAATTGGAAGTACGTAAACTTGTGGTGGTTCGAAAAAGGTCAGTTTACAAAGTTTTTTATTCTAACTTTGATTTCGTAGGGTTTGAATTGGTTGAGATATTCCTGGGGCCAAGGTATAGACACGATTCTTGCCGACGAGATGGGTCTGGGAAAAACCATTCAGACCATCACGTTCCTTTACTCGTTGTACAAGGAGGGCCACTGCAAGGGACCGTTCCTCGTCTCCGTCCCGTTGTCGACCATCATCAATTGGGAGCGTGAATTCGAAACCTGGGCGCCCGACTTCTACTGCGTCACCTACGTCGGCGACAAGGACAGTCGTATCGTGATCCGCGAGAACGAGTTGTCGTTCGAGGAGGGCGCCGTTCGCGGTGGACGAGCATCGAAAATCCGATCGAATCAGATCAAGTTCAACGTGTTGTTGACCAGTTACGAGTTGATTTCGATCGACTCCGCGTGCCTCGGCTCGATAGACTGGGCCGTGCTGGTAGTGGACGAAGCGCACCGGCTGAAATCGAATCAGTCCAAGTTCTTCAGGCTGTTGGCGTCGTACAACATCGCTTACAAGCTTCTACTGACCGGCACACCGCTGCAGAACAACCTGGAAGAGTTGTTCCATCTGTTGAACTTTTTGTGCCGCGACAAGTTCAACGATCTGGCCGCGTTCCAGAACGAGTTCGCCGATATTTCGAAGGAGGAACAGGTGAAGAAGTTGCACGAGCTCCTGGGGCCTCACATGCTCAGGAGACTGAAGGCCGACGTGTTGAAGAACATGCCGAGCAAGTCGGAGTTCATCGTCCGCGTCGAGTTGTCGCCGATGCAGAAGAAGTACTACAAATACATCTTGACGAGGAACTTTGAAGCTCTGAACCCGAAGGGCGGCGGTCAACAGGTGTCCCTGTTGAACATCATGATGGACTTGAAGAAGTGCTGCAACCATCCGTACTTGTTCCCGGCCGCTTCCCAGGAAGCGCCCACCGCGCCGAACGGCAGCTACGAGACATCCGCGTTGATCAAAGCGGCCGGCAAGCTCGTGTTGTTGAGCAAGATGTTGAAGAAATTGAGGGACGACGGACACAGAGTGCTGATCTTCTCGCAGATGACAAAGATGTTGGACATCCTAGAGGATTACTTGGAGGGGGAGGGTTACAAGTACGAGAGAATAGACGGGAACATTACGGGCGCGCAGCGACAGGAGGCCATCGACAGATTCAACGCGCCCGGGGCACAGCAGTTCGTGTTCCTCCTGTCGACTCGTGCCGGCGGTCTGGGCATCAACTTGGCCACCGCCGACACGGTGATCATCTACGACTCGGATTGGAATCCGCACAACGACATCCAAGCGTTCAGCAGAGCGCACAGGATCGGTCAAGCTAACAAAGTGATGATCTATCGATTCGTCACGCGCAACTCTGTCGAGGAACGCGTCACGCAAGTCGCTAAACGCAAGATGATGCTGACGCATTTGGTCGTGAGACCTGGCATGGGCGGCAAAGGCGCCAACTTCAGCAAACAGGAACTCGACGATATTCTACGATTCGGTACCGAGGAATTGTTCAAAGAGGAGGAAGGTAAAGAAGACGAGGCGATTCACTACGACGACAAGGCCGTGGCCGAATTGCTGGACAGGAGCAAGGAGGGTATCGAACAGAAAGAGAACTGGGCCAACGAGTATTTGAGTTCTTTCAAAGTCGCGTCATACGTCACCAAGGAAGGTGAGACCGAGGAGGAGGCGGACACGGAGATTATCAAACAGGAAGCCGAGAACACGGACCCGGCTTACTGGATCAAGTTGTTGAGGCACCATTACGAACAGCAGCAAGAAGACATTGCGAGAACCCTCGGAAAAGGTAAACGAATACGTAAGCAAGTGAATTACAACGATGGAATAGCGACCGGAGACCAGAGCACGAGGGACGATCAGCCCTGGCAGGAGAACCTCTCCGATTACAACAGCGATTTCAGTGCTCCGAGCGACGACGACAAGGAGGACGACGACTTTGACGAGAAAGGCGACGGAGACTTGCTGTCTCGCAGAAGTAGACGAAGATTGGAAAGGAGGGACGAGAAGGACAGACCTCTTCCTCCGTTGCTCGCGAGAGTCAACGGAAATATCGAAGTACGCGTTCATACAAATTTCAAATTAAACATTAAGGACTTACGGAAACATTAGGAACGAGTACTTACTATATGGTTATTCTTTTTATTTAGGTGTTGGGTTTCAATGCTCGACAGAGGAAGGCGTTCTTGAACGCGATCATGCGCTACGGTATGCCGCCGCAGGACGCGTTCAACTCTCAGTGGTTAGTTACTCGCTCGAGATGTGTCAGTCGATCTGTAAATTTAAAATACTGTTATAGTATATTGTCGCATTTCAGGCTGGTGCGCGATCTGAGGGGCAAGTCCGAGAAGAATTTCAAGGCGTATGTTTCCCTGTTCATGCGACACCTCTGCGAACCCGGCGCGGACAACGCCGAGACGTTCGCCGACGGCGTTCCGAGGGAAGGTCTCAGCAGGCAACACGTGTTGACGAGAATCGGTGTGATGTCTCTGATAAGGAAAAAAGTAAAACCATTTGTGGACAAAGGAATAATAATGTCTTCTGAGTTTCTCGTTATCAATGGATCGATGTTGTATTTAGGTACAAGAATTTGAACACATAAACGGATACTATTCGATGCCCGAGATGATTCGCAAACCCGTGGAACCGGTGAAGGTGGAGAGCGGTGGCGACGGAGCGACTGGGACCAGCAGCACCAGTGCCACGCCGGCTACTTCGAATGCACCTAGCCCGAGTCCTGCCGCCACTCCGACTCCGACCGCCACTTCTGCGGCCTCAGAGTCGAACAAGGGTAACTCGGAGTCCGACACGAAAGACATCAAGGAAGAACAAAAAGACAAGGAGGTCAGTGTCCTCAAAAGTATATAGATATCCATTTATAGAAAACGTAAAATTCCATAGTCTAAGAATCACGGAATTCTTCCCAATAATTGTGAACGACGTTGCTTTTCAGAGTACGGATAAAGATTTGAAGGAAGAGCCGAAAGACTCCAAGGACGAAGAGGAGAGCAACGCTGACAAGGACAAGGAAAAGGAGGACGTGAAGAAAGAGGAGAAAGATTCAGAGGAAAGTGCGGACAAGGAGAAGGAGAAGGCAGAGGGTAAAGACGAAAAGTCGGCAACGAAACACGACGAGAAGGCAGAGAGTAGCGATAGTAAACCGAAACAGGAACCCGAGGAGGACGTAGTTATTGTTAAGGACGACGAGGAAGAAACCGAGAAACGAGAGGTAGGCCGGTTCCGCGACACTTGAGATTTTTTTATATCGAAGATAATCCTTCGTCGATAATTCTACCTTAATCGTTCTCGTTACAGGAGAAGGATAGTAAAGACAAGGACGCGAAGGACTGTGATTCGGAAGTAGTGAAGCCGAAACGCAAATTCATGTTCAACATCGCCGACGGCGGCTTCACCGAGCTCCACACGTTGTGGTTGAACGAGGAGAAGGCGGCGGTGCCCGGTCGCGAGTACGAGATCTGGCATCGGAGACACGATTACTGGCTGCTGGCCGGCATAGTCACGCACGGCTACGGCCGCTGGCAAGACATTCAGAACGACATCAGGTTCGCGATCATAAACGAGCCGTTCAAGATGGACGTCGGCAAGGGGAACTTCCTGGAGATAAAGAACAAGTTCCTCGCCCGACGGTTCAAGCTGTTGGAACAGGCGTTAGTGATAGAGGAACAATTGAGACGAGCAGCGTACCTGAACCTGACGCAGGACCCTAACCACCCTGCGATGAGCTTGAACGCAAGATTCGCCGAAGTCGAGTGCCTTGCGGAATCGCATCAACACCTCAGCAAAGAGAGTCTCGCCGGCAACAAACCGGCGAACGCTGTCCTGCACAAAGTACGCGAAATAATCGGGTCGTTTTTACTCTCGGTCGTTTTGAATCTCGATCGTTTCAACGTGTAACATTTATTTTTAACTCGTCAGGTATTGAATCAACTGGAAGAACTGTTGTCCGATATGAAGTCAGACGTGAGCCGTTTACCAGCCACCCTAGCTCGCATTCCACCTGTTGCTCAGAGACTTCAGATGTCCGAGAGGTCGATACTGAGCCGGCTGGCGGCCACCGCGCCGGGCGGAAGCAGTTCTCAGTCCGGTCAAGCTGCGTTGCTGGCACAACAGTTCCCGGCTGGGTTCTCCGGCGGTCAGTTGCCTGCCACCTTCGCCGGCGCCGCCAATTTCGGAAACTTCAGACCACAATACTCGGTGCCGGGTCAACCACCGCAAGGGTTCACGGGTGAGCGCGGATCGCATTAATGATCGCGTCGAAATCAAAACGATATTTTACGTGGTTTAATTGGAATTAAATTTTGTTTTACCAGCTTGAACGGCGAAGAGTTGACGTAGTGTGGCTCAAACAGGAATTCGCGACGGCGCAGGATAACAAGATTGTGCGCGCTGTATTTTATTTTTGGTAAATTACGATTGTTAGCTGAATTTCATTAAAGGAAGAGACGCTAAGGTAACGAGACAGGCAGACAGACATNATTTTATTTTTGGTAAATTACGATTGTTAGCTGAATTTCATTAAAGGAAGAGACGCTTAGGTAACGAGACAGGCAGACACACACACACGCATATGCATAAACACGTAAAGTATCTTACATCTGAATTACATTTACGACTCCCTGTATTTATTACATGTACATTCGGCGTTTTAGCATCGAGGTTTTCATGTTTTTCTATTCGTGCATCTTTACACGGTCGTTGTAGAATATTCGCGTAAATTATTTTCTTAAGCTAATTAAGAGTATGATTTATAAAGAAGAATTTCTCCGTCGACCGTGTGGCGTGTGTTATCGCATCGTATTAACGATAAGAAACATTTTACTTAAAGGCAAGGTAAATAAAGGAGCGTAGCTTATTTAAACAACGGGCGAGCGTAGGATTTACGTGAAAATCGACAAAGTTTAAGCGTGTAAGAATCCGCTCGACATAATAATTTATTCGCAAAGCCTCTCTGTTCGTGACAATAGTTTCCCGATCGAAAGACTTGATTATTAGTCTAACGGAGCACGTGTGTCCTCTCGGTACGATATATGGGCGTCAATTCGAACGCTGTATGGAACCAATGCTCGTCGAAGACGAAAGTGTCGACGAACGAGTCGCACCACCATCGCACGTAACACGCGACGAACAATGGCAATCATTTTAGTTAAGAAGACTGACGTTCACCCACTCTATTCGGGAGAATTCATTTCCGTAAACGCTACCATGGGTTTCATCCCCATACATTTTAAAACACATCGTGTCGAGGTCTCGGTTTTGAATTTGTTCTTTTTTTTTTTAAGAAACGTATCGTGTAAGTACCGTGTCGCGGGGAGGGCAGAGGCACAATATGAGAAGTCTGTTTGATACTTAAATATTATTAATAATGATATAAAGCACACGATAATACGTAACTCCGCGGGGGAGGGAGGGAGGCCGATTGTTTGTTCTTTGAAACGGGAGGAAGAGAGCGAAGATGAGTCACGAACATTAGGACTTGGGTTCGAATTTGATAATACCGTGATCGTTCGATAATATACTTTGTATATACATACAATGCATACATACATGTCGAGTTACATTTTACCGCACCGTATGCCAGAGCACACCCACGCAACCATATTATATAGTACTCTCGTATAAGAAAACCCGGAAAGCACGTCACGCCCCATGCATTATATTAGGTTTTAAAGAGAGAAAAGGTGAACCGACGATACAATACTGGATGTAATTAATTGACAACAGCTATTGAGTAAATGATAGTTCAATTTTTTGTACCCCAGGACACGTTAGAACGGCATTTTTTGATTTTCAATCTGCCAAATCATTGCGTTGGCACATCAGTTTTTAAGGGTAATTTAGGATCGTAGTTAAGAAATTTTGAGAGAGTGAGAGAAAGAGAGAGAGAAAGTGAGAGTGAGGATCGGTGTGTGTTTGTGCATTGGGGACGAGTGAAAGGAGAGCGAGTGAATCTGCGAGTATAAAGAACTTGAGGAAGTAAGTCGAACCACGTTTGTTGTATGTATTAATTCTGCTGGAATAAATTAATAATTAGAAACTATTCGGCGTTCGATGTTTTTTTAGGGAGTCAAGGGTTCTCAAGACCTCGCCGAACCGACTACGAACAACTGTCCCTTAAACTTTGTCCCTCCCATAATCTTTCTGATCCCAGCAACAATTTTAATTAAATATTTTTTGTTGCTTCATATTCCTCGACGTTGTTTCAGTAGAACGTTTTAGCCGTACTCGTAGCAAAAGATTTTATTGGTGAACACATAGGTAATAAATATATAAGAACGTAAATACAAATACAATTAGCTAAGGTTAAATTAAAATAGCAATCGTTTTATTCGGTGACACATTGAATTAAATGAGCGATGAGAAATTAAAGTATAAAATCTTTTCAACTAATTTTGGTGAAACCTATTTCTTCGCCTCTTTGTTCTGTTTCTGTTGGATCATTTCCCTGATATTGTTCTCGGACTCCTTCAGGTTCTGTTGCAAGTATGCTTTGTTGTTCTCCAGGGTCTTCACCTTCTCGTCGGCGGCCTTCATCCGCTTGTCGAGATTCGCTTTGATGTTCTCCATATTGTCCAGGAGGAACATCCTGCCGACGGACTCGTACGTCCTCGTGTTCTTCGGGTACGAGGTGACCTCCTTCATCGTCAACTCGGCGAACTGTTTCGATCGCTTCAATTTGTCGATCTGCAGATCCGCCAGCTTCAATTTCTGCTGAGTGTCGATCATTTTGTCGTGCAACTGCCAGAACGCTTCCCGCAATTCCAAATCCGGTTTCCTTGCCATTTTTCTGTAATCATTTTAACGAGTACAGGTTAAACCGGAGAGCCTCGACCTCGAAGCTTTCGGCGCTGGCTTTTCGCCGCGAACACGATGGGACGGAGGAGAAACGTTTAACACGATTAATTTATCGTTCCTTTGCGTTATCGTTGTTTACATAGTTTCACGTAATTTGATTCAGGAAATACCTCCTTTCGAGTGTCCGCGATGTTGTGTTGACAGACAAGGTTCAAAGGTCGACGTTAGATTCAGATCTCTGTGCCTGTGCGTGGTCACACACATCTAATTCAAGATAGAAAGAAGGAGCGAGAGTTTCGTGTTTAATTTCGGAGAACTTTTATTCGACGATCATCGGGCATTTATTACGTGTACGATAATAATTGGAACGTAATTATTCGTGGCCCCTCTCCGCGTACATACACCCCCACCCCTTTTTTACTGCAAAAAAAATCATAAACTGGAACTGGGTTCAGTTCTTGACAGATCGTTCGTCAGCGTTTCACTGGCGTGACGCCGCGCGATCCATCGTTGTTGCCAGGAAGACGTTGAAACGGTTTTCAACGAAATAGATCAGCGTCCGTGGCTTCCCCTGATTTCGGATTCATTTCGATATTTTTCCCGTTTCCTCTCCTCCGAGTCCTCTAGTCATTTATACGCTCCGTCTGTGGTGGTGGATCGTCCGTTCGATCGGGGGGAAGTGCAACCAGTTTTCTACCATTCTTTCAGACCGATTACACTTCACGGATCATGTCACATCAAACGGGAATCAAAGGTGTTTATGATTTTACTGTTGGAACTTATTCTACTCGGTAGCCCGATCATTCAAAAATTTATCTACGGGCTTAACCTCGTCCGTGTTTGATGACGTAGGATATATTGTTTGTTGATTTCAGCGAACGACGCGCTGAAAAAGTTATTCGCCAAATGCCGGGACGGGAAAATACGAGTACTGAAGGTCTCCATCGAAAACGGTGAGTGTTCTCCTTTGTACACGCGGTATGTATCTATTTTTTTATTCACGGCTCACCTGTAATAGCCACTTTTTTCCCTCAAAAACAGGAGATAAAGTACTTTGTCTCCCTCATATGCGGTTTTGATCTTTTTGGTACTGAACGGTGGTTGAGTATACGTCCCACTTTTCAAGACGATAAACTGGCTATACAGGCAAGCCGTGAATAAAGTCTTATATGCAACACGGGAGTAAAGTCGATCATTCCCTTGGTGCATAACGTACTATTAAACCTACTGACACCTGCTGTTATATTCTATGCATATACATATTATATTTCTTCAGAGGAACTGACACCCGCTGCCTCGTCGAAACCAGCGAACAAATGGCAAGACGACTACGACAAGATGATCAAACCTTTAATCATAGAGAATCAACCGGCGTACGTTCTATACAGGCTGGATAGCAAATCCCCCGATTCCGGATATGATTGGTTGTTAATATCCTGGTCTCCCGACACCGCACCAGTTAGGCAAAAGATGTTGTACGCGTCGACCAAGGCAACGTTGAAACAAGAGTTTGGCACTGCCTCTATAAAGGAAGAATTGCACGGCACGGTGCCGGAGGACATAACGTTAGAGGGCTTTCATAAATATAAGAGAAACGACGCTGCCCCAGCACCTTTAACGACTGCCGAAGAGGAATTAGCGGAGCTGAAGAAAAGCACGGTCACCACGGACTACAGCGTGGAGACGAGACACCAGACGCTGAGCGGCGTCGCCTTCCCGGTGACCGACGAGGCGAAGCAAGCGATCACGGAGCTCGGGAAAGGTATACACGAGTATGTACAGTTGAAAATCGATTTGGAAGAGGAGAAGATCCACTTGGTCATGGCTTGCGATGTTTCCCTGGACAAGCTACCGACCAAGGTCCCTTCGGATTCTGCCAGATACCATCTCTATAATTTTAAACACACGCACGAAGGAGATTACATGGAGCATATAGGTATGTAAGTGATAAAAATAATACTGGCCAAGGCCGCGATCAATAACGCTATTTACGGCGTTACAGTTTTCATCTACAGCATGCCAGGATACAGCTGCAGTATTAAGGAAAGGATGCTGTACTCCTCGTGCAAGGCGCCCCTGTTAGAACTAATTCAATCGCTCGGCGTGACCATTACGAAAAAAGTAAGTAGACAGACACGACAGTGTTATTTGGCAATGGACCACGTTACACTTCTAATTTACTTGGTTTTCATTGTCTTTGTTTCTGCATGAATGTCTCTTGAACACAGGATCAGTTTGAAACCGGTAAATCGCATTAGAATCTATACGCTGATTTTAGTATTTTATTTCGCAGTATTTTTTCGCTTTTAGACTTTGCTCCTTTTTCTCACGAACTAACACTGAAATAAACCGTTTCTTTTTCTTTTTTTTGTTCCGTATTTAAAAAAAAAACAAACAATTTGACGATGAATCCTAGTTGGAAGTAAATAGCGGCGAGGAGCTGGCAGACATGCTGGAAGATCCTCCGACGATAAAAGAACCAGCCGCGATTACTCCCGCGACTCCGTCGACGCCCTATGCTCCTCCTCAATCTATTACCGAGACGAAAAAGTCAAAGCAGAAGAGATCTTGCGTGTTGAGTTAACCGAACCGACGACGCTCGACCAATGCCTCCACGCGCCCACTAACGTTTCTTACGTGTTACGAAATATATATATATACACTATACATATATATTTCCGCGTGTCTTACGTACTGAATTTTGAATTCGACATCTTCCCTTCGCGAATTCTGAGATTTTGTGATAAACACGATATTATTGCTCGATGATGTGTCGATGTGTAGTGTAAATGCGGCGGTGTAATCGGTTTTTCGTTAAGTCAGAATTCTTGAGAGATCCCACGATATCGTTAGTTGTTCCCGAAGGTGGTGAAAGAGTTTAAAGCGCGCCTTTATCAGAGAGGATTTTTTTAATCGATTACCAATATATTTATTGACGTTTAGCACAAATAACGATTGGTCGGTGGGGTGATACGTGTATCTATGTAGCGACGCAGAGTAGTAGACCAAACGATGTATTTTTCTAAATTTTAACAGAGGCAAAATTCCCGTCTCGAGGTCGTCTTTTGATAACGCAAACAAACGCCAGTTCTTGTTGATCCACTAAGCCACACTGCAATCGTTTATTACAGAGAATTACTATAAGAAACGAACAAATCTTGAGATTCAGTTGCTTGGCGTTGAAAGTGAAGCCTTCCGTAGCATTTCCACACCCCTTTTCTCTTTATTTTATTTTTTTTTTTTTTAACAAAAACGAAACGCATTTTACTCCGCTCTGTGTGTAAGTTCCTTTATACTTTACTCGCTTTATAGTTTGTATAATAATTCCTACGTCATACGTAACGTTTAAAAAAGAAAACCCAGTGAGCCGACTGTGAGAATTATTAGTTCCTAGTCCATTGAGAAGTGATATCTTACGTCTTAAGTTTTTTCCTCTTTTTTTCTTTTTTGCGATACGTCGGATCGAAGGCTTGACTTTCAAATTCATTCGAATTGTCTTGTATAGGGATTATAGTGATAAATAATAGAGGTAGAGCGTTTTCAAACAAAATATCTGTGGTAAAAGAAAAACGTAAATGCATAACTTGTGTGATTTATTAGAGAGTTAAGGAAAATTCCATGTGCTCTAGTTAGCTGACGCCACTCAACTTCCCTGCGTAATNCATAACTTGTGTGATTTATTAGAGAGTTAAGGAAAATTCCATGTGCTCTAGTTAGCTGACGCCACTCAACTTCCCTACGTAATGATTATATTATAAATAAGAAGATATAGAAAGAGAGAGAGAGAGCGAGAGAGAGAGAGAGTGAGAGAGAGAGCAGGACGACGAGTGATAAAAACGTGCAAAATCGCGACAACCGATTGTCGTGGCTATATTTTCTTTGCACAATTATCATTTTTTGAACACAAGCTAGTGATGATACTAGTCACTTTATATATATTAAATTATATATATATATATAAGAAAATATATATATAATGTTCTATACTACTGTAAATGATACAAAAACATTAGATTCCACAAATATAATGTACGAAGACTGATCTTGGCACGTCCCATTGGCTGTATAATCGGAAAAAGGAGAAGCTGTTCAGTGTTCAAATTTATACAAGTATATAGAGATGTTTTCAGAGTATCTTCCATACACGTTGCTGATTGTTTCATCGATTATTCCGTTACTTTAAATACGTAAACCGATAAGGAGTTATATAAGCGGCCGCGCCGCGTTAACGATTCCGATCGATGAATATTTGCTAGCGTTAATTGTGATAAGTTTATCTCTACCCCTCCCGAAGAAACATTCCTCGTACAAACTGTATAGCGAATGGGACTGTAATCTAAATAGCAGACAGCGGACAGCAGATATTCGAGAGGCATTCTATTTTTCGTGATCTGTATTTTTTTAAAAACTCTCGTAGCTTTTTATAAAACTTTTTAAAAATTTTCGTCCAAGACGCAAAAGCGAAGCAAACTACTTGTCGAGAAGAGTTTGGCCTAATTTTAAAACACGGATAAATGCGAAGTGCGCCAAATTCTTGCCAGTTCATCCGAATCCGTCGATCGAAAAAACGGAAATGGGAAACAAGAGTCGTACTATATTTAACCGTGATCGATCGTACCTCGTCGCTATTGCTTTTCGTTTATTTAAATGAGTTCTCAAAAACCTTTCGAAATACTCGTGATTTATCCTTTTATTTCTCGTATAGTTTTGCAGAAGAACTGTTCCGGCTTAAGTTCCTCCTTAGTCTTCTATTTTTACGTGTAGGAAAGCGGACATAGAATTTGGCACACGTTTCTATATACATATATATATATATATATATACACACACACATGTATGTATAGCTACGAGGAAGAAAGAGGAAAAGCTTTTCGCAAAGTGCTCAAAAGGGAACGAAAAATTGTTAATGAGAAATGTGTTCCATATTTAGATATAACGCGCACGCACATAATTACACTATTACAGCCTGGGCGTATTTCAATTTACACAGTGATATTGTACCAGGCCTATTCTGTAAGTTTTCTCTTCTCTTTTTTTAGTGTAATTTCGTTTCCAATCTGTTAGTGAATAATTGTAGACCCGTTACGAACGAAATAAAGCGAAATTGTATATCTTGCCAATACTAAACACGCTACAAATAAAGCATTATGCGATTATAATCCTACAGCAGCTTCTGTCTGTGTTCTCAATCGTCGGCGAGAAGATGTAACGTTTCTAGAGTCTCAATGGGTCTCTAAGGAGTCCACGGTGAATCAGGATGGGTATGTAATTACAATTAAGGTATTTAAGATAAGACGTTTAACAAACGCGTTCAGCTTACAGAATAGGCCTGCGACGTTTAGATTTCTTCTGTTTTGTTCTCGTCTCTTTCATTTCACTCCTGCTCCCCTACTCGTCTCTAATGCAATGTAATAATCCCCCGTTTTTTCAACTGTGTTTGGTCCGTTTAGCTTGAGATAGATGACGGAAGGGAACTAAGCGAAGAGTTTTTGCAAGAGGAGTTGCACCCGAAAATCAGTTTGCATCAGCCAAAATTCGCGAAACCTAAGGGTCCACCAGGCAGAGGGGCGAAACGTTTGACCAAGGTCCAAGATTCTTCGGAACAAGAGATCTGAGAAAATACGTGTACAGATATTTTTCAAATTTGTTGATACAACAACAAAATGCATAAGTGCGCACCCACCTGTCCACGCGTGTACACGCTTCTGTTCCTTTTTTTTTTGTCGAGTGTGAGTTTTACTTTCGCTTTTACACTTTATTACATAGTATTATACTGTTTATCGTTTGGGAACGGTTCATATACGAGTGTACATTCAGTTTCTTTTACATCACAAAGAATGAACGAACTGTTTTTCTTTTCGTATACATCAGGCCTATTCTGTAACTACGATTTTTCAATTTTTCGAGTGATCGCTTTATGGGTATTCGCCAGACGAAGTATTAATCGGGATGTACATAAGGATTGTTTATAATGACAATATGCGTTACAGGATGATGTTTCTATTTATTCGAGTTAAATATCTAGATAAATATACAATGACTCTTATTGTATGCGCCTAGCGTCTGTACAAACGTTATTACACAACGTGTTACGTGTTAATTACAAGGTAGTTACACGAATCAATAGACTTGTCATTGAACTCGGGAGTCTTTCAAGCTTTCGCTTTTTGCTTTTCTCCCTCCGGTTCTGGTTGTCTGGTCCGCTCGTACCACGCCTTCATTTGCGAGTCTTCCTCTTCTTTGTACTTCCTCAACGTCTCTTTTAGTTTTCTGAAAAATCCCAAATCCAGTTAAGACAGTTTCGAGTGTTTGAGAATTAGAGAAGTAGAGGAACATACTCTCTCCTCGCTTGCATCAATTTCCCGCTGGATTCGTACAGATCGTGCATATCCACACCAGTTACGTATAACATGATAGACGTGATGGTGCCATATATGAAACCAATCGTCGTGCCTAGGAAGCAACCCGCGAANATCAATTTCCCGCTGGATTCGTACAGATCGTGCATATCCACACCAGTTACATATAACATGATAGACGTGATGGTGCCATATATGAAACCTATCGTCGTGCCTAGGAAGCAACCCGCGATCGATCCCTTCAATCCCATGTTCATCTTATATATAGCTCCTGATATAGCTCCACTAGCTGTAGCATTGAGTACGTCGAATTTCCCTCTGTACGCAAAGAAGAACGCTGACAACCCTCTGTAAAATGTAAAAATGGAATCAGTCACAGAATAATTATCCCAACGTGGAGAGAAATGTGGTCTACCGACTTACGAGAACATGCAACAGAAGAAACCGAGCTTGATGCCGTAGGGAAGACCGCCTTTTAAAACTTGCAGTATCAATTTATTATTCAACTCTTTTACCGCGTCGTATTTGTTAACGTACAGAGTAGCTTGGTTCGCTGCTTTGTGAGCGGCTGGAAAATCTTTCGCCCTGGCCAAACCCCCTAAGGTGAATCCTATCACAACTCCAGCTAGTGTCGTGTTCACCACGGACTGTGCTTCATTCGTCAGACCTCCATCTCTGTTAAAACATTCGTTTAAGAAATAGACGATGATTTTTATAGAAATTCTATCTGAATTCTACTGAATTCTAGTTAGAAATGTAGCAGTGACGAAAGTAGGTTACTCTTTGATCAGGAAGTCCTTAGTCTTGTCGTAGTAAATCTGAAGGGTGGATACATCCGAATTCCCGTTCGAGGAACTGAACGGGAAAAACGCAGCGTAAAACAGTCTTTTATTTATCGCCGCACGAAACATGTTTCTTCAATTGAACAATCAGATCAGTTGAGGTTAGACACTTTTCAACATTTTATATACAGAGTTTTAAGAATTGAAAAATGCCGCGGAACTATGTACAAGTATTTTCATCTCGTTTTACGTAAAATTATGGTTGTAAAACGAGCTGTAAGCTTGAGTATTATTCAGAATACTTAAATCTATATTAAATTTGTCAGAAACATCGTCCGCTATCAGTCCGCTATTGAATCAAATTCGCGCTAGTTGGCGCTGCATCGAGAGTATTCGAGAGTAATCGAGAGTCGCAGTAT
>SMSR01015360.1:18914-29239 GCA_019453355.1 Ceratina japonica | reverse complement strand
TTTTTTTTTGTCGAGTGTGAGTTTTACTTTCGCTTTTACACTTTATTACATAGTATTATACTGTTTATCGTTTGGGAACGGTTCATATACGAGTGTACATTCAGTTTCTTTTACATCACAAAGAATGAACGAACTGTTTTTCTTTTCGTATACATCAGGCCTATTCTGTAACTACGATTTTTCAATTTTTCGAGTGATCGCTTTATGGGTATTCGCCAGACGAAGTATTAATCGGGATGTACATAAGGATTGTTTATAATGACAATATGCGTTACAGGATGATGTTTCTATTTATTCGAGTTAAATATCTAGATAAATATACAATGACTCTTATTGTATGCGCCTAGCGTCTGTACAAACGTTATTACACAACGTGTTACGTGTTAATTACAAGGTAGTTACACGAATCAATAGACTTGTCATTGAACTCGGGAGTCTTTCAAGCTTTCGCTTTTTGCTTTTCTCCCTCCGGTTCTGGTTGTCTGGTCCGCTCGTACCACGCCTTCATTTGCGAGTCTTCCTCTTCTTTGTACTTCCTCAACGTCTCTTTTAGTTTTCTGAAAAATCCCAAATCCAGTTAAGACAGTTTCGAGTGTTTGAGAATTAGAGAAGTAGAGGAACATACTCTCTCCTCGCTTGCATCAATTTCCCGCTGGATTCGTACAGATCGTGCATATCCACACCAGTTACGTATAACATGATAGACGTGATGGTGCCATATATGAAACCAATCGTCGTGCCTAGGAAGCAACCCGCGAACGATCCCTTCAATCCCATGTTCATCTTATATATAGCTCCTGATATAGCTCCACTAGCTGTAGCATTGAGTACGTCGAATTTCCCTCTGTACGCAAAGAAGAACGCTGACAACCCTCTGTAAAATGTAAAAATGGAATCAGTCACAGAATAATTATCCCAACGTGGAGAGAAATGTGGTCTACCGACTTACGAGAACATGCAACAGAAGAAACCGAGCTTGATGCCGTAGGGAAGACCGCCTTTTAAAACTTGCAGTATCAATTTATTATTCAACTCTTTTACCGCGTCGTATTTGTTAACGTACAGAGTAGCTTGGTTCGCTGCTTTGTGAGCGGCTGGAAAATCTTTCGCCCTGGCCAAACCCCCTAAGGTGAATCCTATCACAACTCCAGCTAGTGTCGTGTTCACCACGGACTGTGCTTCATTCGTCAGACCTCCATCTCTGTTAAAACATTCGTTTAAGAAATAGACGATGATTTTTATAGAAATTCTATCTGAATTCTACTGAATTCTAGTTAGAAATGTAGCAGTGACGAAAGTAGGTTACTCTTTGATCAGGAAGTCCTTAGTCTTGTCGTAGTAAATCTGAAGGGTGGATACATCCGAATTCCCGTTCGAGGAACTGAACGGGAAAAACGCAGCGTAAAACAGTCTTTTATTTATCGCCGCACGAAACATGTTTCTTCAATTGAACAATCAGATCAGTTGAGGTTAGACACTTTTCAACATTTTATATACAGAGTTTTAAGAATTGAAAAATGCCGCGGAACTATGTACAAGTATTTTCATCTCGTTTTACGTAAAATTATGGTTGTAAAACGAGCTGTAAGCTTGAGTATTATTCAGAATACTTAAATCTATATTAAATTTGTCAGAAACATCGTCCGCTATCAGTCCGCTATTGAATCAAATTCGCGCTAGTTGGCGCTGCATCGAGAGTATTCGAGAGTAATCGAGAGTCGCAGTATGTCGCGTGAACCTAGTTGCGTAGTTCGAATTCGTAACGTCCGGCGTCTAATCAGTCCCGTGGTTCTTCACCGTTTTTAAAGAATTTTCGAAGAATGTTCATGTGCTCGTGTCTCGTTCTCGGCTTTTCGATGAACCGTAAGTACTACAATCAATATCCAAGACTAAATTACTGCAAAAATACGCGAGCTTCTCGTTTCGACTGAAATGCGCATTAACCTTATCAAAGCCGCATCGAACATTCCGCGCAATTGTACTTTCTTAAAACATTGTCATTGATTTTTAATTTATGTGAACGTTTCCAAAAACGGAGTGGAGAATAATTTCGGAAGCGAATACGATTTAATGGACAGGATTACTTTTAGCATAAAAGAGTGATGTTCGAGAATTGTAAAGTTTCGCTGAATCGCAGCTTCTTAAAGTCTTATAAACTTTTGATCAAGGCTCTCGTCGACGCGAAGAGTCTTTATGTACGGACACAGAAGCGTGGACAATAGTTTCGAAAGCGAATGCGATGGTTCAGTGGACAGGGTTATTTTGGGTTTGAAAGAGTGAGAGTTGTAAGTCGTATTGGAGAATCGAGGGACGCGTCGGCGTACGAAGTCGTCCTGACGTAATGCCGTTACGTCAGAACGCGAACCATGGCACGCAAAAGGGATAGTACGCGTGGGTGTGCTAGAAAGGACGTCAGGGGGGCAGTCGAGAGGGTGGAACGTCAATAGGAGAATCCTTTCGTAGTAGGGTGGCCAGCAGCTGTGGAGGGGTACGAATAGGGGTGGAATCAGGAGTGTACTTATATCTACTCTGTACACGGTCCATACGAACGTTACATGCATCGATTCTCAAGTTTAATGTATGTACGTACCTCGGTACCAGATAATCCAAGCATCAACACAGAAATCAGAATTCTATGTTTTGTAATTCTTTCAGATGGGCCACGAATAGAAATCAGGTTTAGTTTGTATAATTAATATACTGATTTATTATTCATAATACACGAAACTGTTCCACGGTTTATGGTTCACGGTAATTGAAACCAGGTTTGTGGAAATCACGACGCGTGCATCGCGATTCCAATTGAATTTGCTTTAATTAAAGAGCACGAAGCAAGAAACAATCAGCTCGATTGTAATCGTAATTGGAAGACGGGAATTCTCAGTTCTTACGACGTAATAGAGAGTCCCGAGATTTTGACTGTTGCCGTAAACACGTTCGAAGCAAAGTATGTTGATCTTCCATTTCAACGTTCGGCGCAACAGTCGGAATATATCTTTTTGGAGTACCACCGCTGTCGGTAGCATGAAATGCACGGGAAACTCGACTGCCGTGTAGACGTTCCATCGCAATTTGTATCGCTCGACAAAAGGTCAAGTTGTCTCTGTTCTCGGTCCGAGCCCTCCAATTGATCAACGGGGTATCCCTGACGGAGTAACCTCGTTAATAAACTAGGAGTTAGTCTCTCTCGAGCGTGCGTTCGATCGCCCTTCAACAATTTCATTTCCTTTTATCGCTGGACCAGGACGATGGCCGCGGTTTTATCTGTTGCTCTTGGTACAAGGATCATCGTTTTACGGGAGGGGTCCCCTTATCGGGCCACCGGCTCCGATTGGTCCGAGCCTCGTTTTCTTTACGAGTACGGCACTGTGGGGAACGTCGCGCGTCGGGGTGAAAGCTGGCACGGAACGGGACGGCTACGTTGTTTCGTCCTCCTCGCATAGTTCTCGAGGTGCTCTACTTAGGAGCCTCCGGCCACGAATAATTCAACGCGTTTACTATAATTACCACAGCGAAATCTATCGATCGCGCGCTCCGCTCTCGCGGTCCCCCTCGCTTACACCCTCGAAAAACAAACGTCTAAACTGGATTCCCTTAAACGAGCGTAACACAAACGTACTGCATTGTCCTGAGAAAAGGATTCCAAATCCAGTCTTTTATTCGTTGTACGGACGTTCGGGAAATATTTGGAGGATATTCGGAACGATCGTTCTCTATGCATTTCAGGTACAATGGTAGGGAGTATATTTTGCGATCTGTGACAAGATCGGGGTTACGGATCAAAACAAGGCCTGTCCATTCAACCAGCGCAGCGGCAGGAAAGCAGACACGGTCTACATAGATAGGCATGGATATCCGGATGGCACGTCTGCGTACAGTAGACCATTGAGCCGCCGGGGGTGCTTTCGAAGCCGCGATACGGCAGGCGTAGCTCGACGAAGGGGACAAGCTTCCCTCCGTGTAGGGGTGGCGCAGACGCGTATCATTTTAAGGCACCCGTTCTCCACTCTGTATTTACATCTCGATTCTTTACGTACAAGAAGAATAGCCGACGAATTCGTTTGCGTCGAGCGTTTCGATCTCCCATTGTTCAAAGTTGACTCGAGGAGAGTCGCGTTATTCAAACGTGTTACCAGTTGCGTTCCCGACACGTCGTCGCCCGGAATTTAATTACCCGTAGGACACAATCGGTCTTCGTGGTAAAGCCGGCAGGAATCTCGAGTGAATATTTCAAGCGGTTTGACGGTTAGCCGCGGAACTTTGGCCAATCGATAATCGCGCGAGGGTATACGGGGGCGAATTTTGGGCCAGCGAACTGTTCTTGGCCTAAGGTTGGCCCGACTACCGCGTCGGCTAACTTCCAAAGCGACGGTTTCGCTACAGTTGCCCGTTTGCCAATGCAAATAAACGGTCCCCGTCTTCCTCGCGCCGCGGTTACTCATTTAAGCGGCGCAAAACTTCTTATCCGTTTCGAGGGGGATCTATCCTCGCCGCGGGTCCTAATTAATTAAATCCGAGCGACGATGTCTAAGGTTTAATAACAAGCGGATATATATCGGCCGTCTGAGGGGATGTACGCGGCCGCGGCTCCCCGATATTGATCTCTTTCCAGCTTCAAAAACGTTTCTAATCTTCACAGATTGCTGGCTATTTGCGGTGGAAATTTGTCGAACGTCCGAGGGGACAGGGTGCTCCCGGTGATCGTACACCACCGGATTTTATTGGCCCGCGGAGGGGAAGCGTGACAGAGAGCGGCGCGGGGGCGTTTCAGGGGTGCTAGCGATAGATTTGAGTCCACCTTCTCGCTCTCGTTCTCCTCTGACTTTAATAATATTTAATTAACTTGCTCTCGTACGAAATCATCATGTTCTGTTGAAAAAGAATATTCTTCGAGCTATAAAAATTGAATACGACGTAAACCCGATCTGTTCTGACGCGTTTCCTTTCTTTTCTCTTTCAGGAGATTCGAGAACGACCGGGACCGGATTGGCTCGGGATCAAGGGAATCGACTTACGGCCGCTGAAACAATGGAGTAACTAGAGCAGCCGGTAGCTATCGCTACGCCGCGAGCCACCCCTTCGCCGTGGCATCGGTTAGGGGTTCGAGGGCGGAACGGTGGGAGCATCGGGGGATGGTGGGAGGTCGGGGATCGCAAGGGCGGTTCGGAGGATCCGGCCAGGGAGCGGACAGAGACGGAGGCAAGCCGAGAGAGAGAGCGTAGCCCCACGGCGCGTATCCGCTACCCCGTGTGTGTCGCACTAAAATGTGACTCTGGCCAAGCAGCACCGGGAGCCGTGTGTGAGCGCGAGCGCGAGAGCGAGAGAGCCGAGGAGTCGTCGTCGTCGTCGTCGCCGTCGCCGTCGTCGTCGTCGGCGTGTGTCGTGCCGGAATTTTAGTTTAGAAGATCGACCGGTTCGTTCTCACCCTCGGGACGCGAAAAAAAAAGAAGACCGAACCTCGGAGCGGGGACACCCACCGATCAACGAAACATATCATTTTCGTCATATCGGCCTGGCGCGTGCCGGATCAGAACTCCGTCGCGTTTGGACCTGAATGGTGAAGAAGAAGAAGAGCCAGGGGACCTAGTGCCGGGAGGGCCATGTCGCGCTACTCGTAGACGGCCGCGTCCGCGTTTCGGCAGTCAGTGCACCTGGTTCAACGAGCAAGAGATCCATCGTCGTACGCGTTTCCCGGCTGATACAGCTGGCGACAGAGTAGAGTGTGCTCGCCTCTACGGTGGCCCGATGATCGTCCTGGATTAGTTTACCTCTGGACCACACGACCCCGTGAACTGTGATTTCTGTGCCGTGGACGCGGAGCTGGTGATCGCGACGACGGGGTAAACGCGGCGAGGTAAGTACCCGATTTACACGCACGTACGTTTGTACGTTTGTATGTATGTATGTATGTATGTATCCTTGTCCCTTGAACTCCCTCGATATTTGAGGGAAGGTGTTTAGAGCGGGCACAGGGAGCTGTTACCGCTGAACTTGAGCTATTTCATTTTTGATAGGGTCGTTAGATCAATCGCAACGGTTGACAATGTGCTAACGTGTGGTATTTAGTATTTGTACATAGGCTTCTCTAAAAGGAAAACGGAGCATCGCGTGCGTTGTACGATTTCCTTGGACGGTGTCTGCTTTTAGAACGATAGTAAACAGTATACGGAAAGAGAGCCCGTCCTCTCTTTTTCTTATAGCCTCCTCTTGTCTCCATTGACGTTGCTTTATTTCTCCGAACGGACGGTTATACCGTCGCTGGTTCCGGGAGCCGGTCGCGACGGACGGGCGACGTCGCGTTCATGAAATCCTAAAATAATCGAAGCCAGCTTAATCAGCTGATGGATAATTCTTGCCTCCGGGAAGACGACCGCCTCGAGAGAAGAGTTTTTATATGAATTCAGCGTGTAAAAATTTCACTGGATTTTCTGTCTGTTAAACTACCTAGTTGTCCTCTGAAACGATTTTACTGTTTATTCGTTTGTAGTTTGAAATGGAAACGTCCGGGATGGAATGTCAGTCGCACGATCCGTCGGGGATCACCGCGGATGTTCTCTGGCAGTGACATTAACCACGTCTCCGTGACCGATCGACCAAACCTGCGTTAGTCCGTTCGCCGTGAACGCACGAAGGATCCTGATGAAAATGTCTCCGTACACGCGACGTCCCTTTTTACTCGATCAGCTGTTTTTTCGTAATACAAACCGAACGAGGTCTTTGTTGTACGAGAGAATCGAGATGGAATCAATTTTTATCGAGTTCTATGCACGAGACAAAGTGAGATCCGCCGATATATCCTGTTGTCCCTTTTTTATACAATTCAAAAGGATTGAGATAGTAGAAGCACGCGAGAGTGGTCGGTTGTTTATTAATTTCTGTCGCGAGTCCTACGTACAAGGTAACCGGTTAAAAATAAAGGGTAAAACGGTTTCTCGTACCATTGATACCCGAGGCGGTGTTTAAAACAGCGTGGCGCATCGGATCGATTAAAACGGGATATGCCTAGTAATCAGTGGACGGCGTTTGATAGCCGGGAGGAGAGGAGAGGAGAGAGAAGGAAGGAAGAAAAAAAATACGAGCGGGAAAAATAGCGAAACGCTCGGTGGGTGCATGAATATCAATGGGAGGCCGGAACAATCGCGTGCGGCGCGCACACACACACATACACACACGGTGGACGCAAACGGGGCTAAAAGCACGAAGCCAGGACTTATCGCCGCCGCTGAAGATCAATTTACAAAATTCCAATGAACATTTTACAGTGCACACTTCGTCTATCGATTCCCCGCTTTACACGGGCTTACGCGATTCATCGACTCGCCGATGCGGCATTAAACTAGTTCTACTTCTTTATTGGTTTCGCCGCGAGTCGCCGGGTTCGGTCTCGAGACCAGGAATCGTCCGGCTTTCGAAACTCCGCTCGGTATTTAACACATTTTTATAAAGAAATCGAAGTTTACGTTCGACGAATTGTAATACGTTTTTCATTTTCCGTTTTTTAGATCTCTTCCCGGATATTAAATGCGTTTTTTATCGAACGCTGCGATTGCGAACGGGGACGCGAATCCGAATTGGTAACGCGGCTAATTAATAATAAGCAACGTTGACGCGTAACGACGGTAAGCGTAGCTCTCGTTCGCCAGGCAAAGGGTTTTCTTTCCTTTGTTCAGCCGGCAATGATTAATCCCCCGTTTACGTATTCGCTTTACCCACACGCGTAACACCGTTCCCCAGTGAAAGTGGAAGCCACTCGTGGCCCGGTTTTCGAGTTCTACGCTTCGCGGAGCGGGCCGTCCGCGCGAATTAATTCGTTTAACGAGTTTTCATCTCGAAGCGTCACGTCCCTCGTTAGAAGATTTCAATGAGTTATGAAAAAAAAACGAACGTTCGTAGGCGGGGAACGCGCGACCCGCCGCGATAATTCGAGCGACGAGCAAGGTTGTAACGATTTCCTGGTTACGCCGATTCCAGGGGAGGGTCGGCCGCTCTGTGTGTGTGTGTGTGTGTGTGTGCCAGGCGTGCACGAATCCGGCCAGATGTTTAATTCAGCTAGGAGAGGAGGCCAGCGTGCGGTCGGACCACGCGCGTACTCGTACTTGACCCGGTCGCTCGGTTCTCAACGAAAAACCGAGGAACCACCTTGCCAGCCGCCGCCACGAATTCGCGAGGAACCGTCTGTTGCGAAACCTAATTGAACCACGACTTTCCACCTTGAACTCTGCCCGGCCTCAGCAAAAACAAATTACACACCCCCGGCATTCCACTGAAGCAAATTCTCTGTCTTATTCGTATGCGATCTCGGACGCCGTGCGAACACGTCCCGATAATACCCGGCGACATTCCGAGGTAGAACAACTTTTTTAATATCCGGACAAGTTCATTCTTTATACGAGGCCTAGTTCGCCAAGTTTTTTATTCGGGTTTCCGACGAAACTCTGAAACACGTTTTTTTGTTAGTATAATAGTAATCGGTCGTTAATCGTTCAAAAGATACATCGTTTATATTTAAATGATTTATTTTATTTATTAAAGCACAAACGCGGTTCGTACGTCATGGAAATAATCGACGATAATTCGAATTTGATCGTGAATCATTGAAAGGAATGTTATAATTTATAAACGCGTTGTATTCATACGTTAAAACGGGATGCTAATTCGTGCGAACGTTGTGACAAAACGATTGACGGTCCCGTAATTTGTGTCGCGAATCGTTCGAAGAATGGTCGATGATTAACTTGTTAGGCAATCGCGCTCCTTTCGGGGCCAGACAGCGGGGATCATAACCGCGGTTGAATGCAATTAATTAGCGGCGAGAGGAACGTCGGTTAGAGTGTCTTCGCGTAAACAGCGGGAATAGGAACCGGGAACGGTTGATATAATCGTAGAAGCTCGAGGAGCCGGCCAATTAACAAGAACGAGTCCGCGTAATACTGAACGGTGACGTGTACCTCGGCGAATAGTTCTCGATATAATCTCGATTTAAACCCGTCGTTAGTTCCCATCAACAATTTCCACTCGCTCGTACCTAATTCCGCGATTCCTCCGTCTCCATTCGCCACGATCTGTAATTCTTTGCATAAAAAACAAGCATTTCTTTTATTCTTTAAACGTTTTGGACGAGGAACGCGTCGTTTGTCATGTCTGCGTATTAAATTTTGTCGCAACTGCATGAAATATGCAGTGCAATTATCGCGTTCGATGACGTTAACAAATTTATCATTTATTCATCAGACAATGTGCGGAGGTCTGTGAAATGGGAAGAGGAATACGATTAACAGGTCTGTTAATCTCTTTGTGCCGTAACGAGACGCTCCTCTCGCCGTTATCGTGTATTTTTCGAATTTTCTTCTCTGTATCCTGGCCATTCGTTGTCAGAGGATAATTGTGAAATCGTTGCGTTGGAACGAAGGATAATCTCTTGGACGCGGCGTCTGCCAAGGCTTCTCTGGTTAGACCGACGAGGCGGAACGTGCTTCCCATTTCCCTTTAACTACTTCGCTCCTCCGCGTAATCTGTTTCTAATGAAAATAATGTTATTGTAATTCACTGTTTTTCTAAGCTCTTACCTATATTTTATTTTACCTTCTCTAGAGAGATCTTTGGATCTTGCAGTATTTTTTAGCTCCTCGGTTTTATTATTAATCGTTTAAAAATAGGTCAATGGATCAATTCATTTTTTCAACAATTATGTTAGATATTTTTCTAGGTTTTATTCATGGAACGACGTGATTCTAAAATTGGGACATTCTGCGTATTGCAATTCTGGGTTTCTCCAGCCAATTCCCAGAACCGCCAATTACCACATATTTAGTTATTATAATTACTACGTATCTTCTGTCTCTGTCAATTCATTTTTTAGAATCATTATTTAAAAGAATTACGTCAGATATTTTTCTAGGTTTTATTCATGGAACAACGTGATTCTAAAATTGGGACATTCTGCATATTGCAATTCTGGGTTTCTCCAGCCAATTCCCAGAACCGGCAATTACCACATATTTAGTTATTATAATTGCTACATACCTTCTGTCTCTGTCAATTCATTTTTTAGAATTATTATTTAAAAGAATTACGTCAGATATTTTTCTAGGTTTTATTCATGGAATAATCTGATTCTAAAATTGGGACATTCTGCGTATTGCAATTCTGGGTTTCTCCAGCCAATTCCCAGAACCGGCAATTACCACATATTTAGTTATTATAATTACTACATATCTTCTGTCTCTGTCAATTCATTTTTTAGAATCATTATTTAAAAGAATTACGTCAGATATTTTTCTAGGTTTTATTCATGGAACAACGTGATTCTAAAATTGGGACATTCT
>SMSR01015355.1:14199-52133 GCA_019453355.1 Ceratina japonica | reverse complement strand
CGCCGAGATTTATCTACGGTTCGTTTAATATTCAGTCGTTCAATTATTCGCGAGCCTCACAAATTCTCTCGTTTTTGTTTTTAAATATATCAGGTCTAATAACAATTAGTGTCGTTAAAGAGTCACAATTAGTGTAGTTTTAAAAATGTATTGGAAAACGATATTAATTTTATTATTAGACTTAAATTTCAAATCCTTTTGTGTCCAGAAGACTTAATTGATTTTTCCTGATGTTCCTTTGAGTCTGATCACAGAATGACAGGTTCGGTGTGAAAAATTCTTATTGGTAAATTGGTAAACGGTCTATCTGAATCAACAAGTGCAACAAAGTGGTGACTTAGACGGGGTTATTCATGTCTTTATCGGCGAAAGTATGCATCAATTATTTGCGGAGCACGATAGAGGCGATTTAGTCGCGTGTTTTGTCGCGCGTATCCGCCTGTATCCGCTCGTATCGCTGGTATTGTCGTAGGAGCGAATAATGGACGGTTATTTATCGGTTCACCGTCCCGTGGCCGAGAACGAGCGTTTCTTCCTATCAGTTAGGACCGATGGACCCGCTCCTTCGTATCGCCTGACCTTTCAATTATTCTTTTCGCGCTTACAACGTGAATCCCGATAACCTAACCGCGTGTAATATTTTAGAAAAATTAAGATAATCGGGTCCATCGATGGCTTCGTACTCCTTACAACGTTATGAATGAAACCGACCTTTTCTATTCTGACTAGAATGATGCATCCTTTTCTTTATAGCGAAATTGTCTTAGAAATTGTTATACGATATGATATGATATGAAGTTTTTCGGAAATGATTTGACACCCTCGTTTTGTTGTTCGCGCAATTGACCAATGACAAATTGTTTCCTCGTTAGTAGGCCGTTTCCTCTGGAGATTAGCATTTGCCAGATAGCTCGTTTCGTTATATTTGTCAAACGCTTTGTATAAATACGTGGTACCAGTTACTAAAACAGGAGTTATGATTGTATAAGTTGGAAGATATCTGCCAAAATTTTGAGAAACGATAACAGGCCATGTCCAACATTTAGATAAACGATAAACTTTTAGAAGAGATTATATTTACTGAGAAATAGGATTCATAAAATTGCCTTACATTTATAAAATTCTGACATTTTCTTAAAATTCTCTTACTTTTGCTCCTCGAAATACTTCTCAAATTTTGCACACTGTTAATATTTGAATGCTCATTCCTACTTAAGTCCTTATACAAACTAGATTAATATTGAACAGAAAAGTCGAGTTCCTGTCATCGGATGTGAACTTTGGAGCATCAACAATGATTTGTGATAATCTGCGCTTCGCAGGAACTGAGAAAGATGAGTAATCTTTCCCAGCAATTACGCACCGTGTTGATAAATGAAAATAGTCGAGATTCACTTACTTTCGTCCGTAGCTGCCAGTCTCAATTGGTTTCGCAGGTCGAGGTGGCCTCGTTCAGTCACGAAACGTTGATAACTCGCGAGTACGTACGTATGGTACGAGATTGTCGTCGCCGAGAGCTCAATCACCTCCTTGCGACGCTGCTGTATTGCATACGGCGCGGCTGTTACTGCCGCGTCCGATGAATCAACAGGCTGCATATAATGTGTCTATTGGTAGCATTCCCCCTCCAACTCTGGGGAGACTTTTCCCTCTTACGTTTCTCTTTCTTCCCGACCTCTCACCCCCTCGCCAGGAATTTCGTCCCTGCGTGCCAGCCGACTCCTTTTTCTATTCTCCCACGCTAGAGACACAGTGGCACAGAANCTTATACAAACTAGATTAATATTGAACAGAAAAGTCGAGTTCCTGTCATCGGATGTGAACTTTGGAGCATCAACAATGATTTGTGATAATCTGCGCTTCGCAGGAACTGAGAAAGATGAGTAATCTTTCCCAGCAATTACGCACCGTGTTGATAAATGAAAACAGTCGAGAATCACTTACTTTCGTCCGTAGCTGCCAGTCTCAATTGGTTTGGCAGGTCGAGCTGGCCTCGTTCAGTCACGAAACGTTGATAACTCGCGAGTACGTACGTATGGTACGAGATTGTCGTCGCCGAGAGCTCAATCACCTCCTTGCGACGCTGCTGTATTGCATACGGCGCGGCTGTTACTGCCGCGTCCGATGAATCAACAGGCTGCATATAATGTGTCTATTGGTAGCATTCCCCCTCCAACTCTGGGGAGACTTTTCCCTCTTACGTTTCTCTTTCTTCCCGACCTCTCACCCCCTCGCCAGGAATTTCCTCCCTGCGTGCCAGCCGACTCCTTTTTCTATTCTCCCACGCTAGAGACACAGTGGCACAGAACCAGCTTCTATTTATGAATTGCTCCGTTTCTAGCTACCAAATGAAACCTCGCGCCTTCCCGCCGCGACCAGATGGCAGTCTATCCGCGATTTAATCGAAGCACGTGCTCGCGCTATCGCTACACGTGTTACGAACCGAGTTACGATAACAAGACTCGGAAAAATTCGCGGAAACTAGTTAAACCAGAGTTTTACTACCAATTATTATACATCAGGTTCCTTCTTCATTAGTCTGACGTTTAATTATCTTTGAAACTATGTTCCTTCATTCAAAAATATACAGCTGTCCTTTTCTGATGGAACCCGAACTGTTCGACGGTTCATTAGCATTCTTGATCTCGCAGGCCTGTTACGTAATCACTCGAGTATGTATTACCGAAGCGCAGTAGTGTAATATCGATTCTGTTCGTCAGTAATGATTATTGTTCGGGGCGTTCGTAATCCGGTGAGACGCTCCACACTTCTCGGTGCAATTGTCAGTGATCGATAACACGGGTGCAATCGCGGTGGCACGGTGAAGTGTTAAAAAAGAGGAAGAAGAAAAAGTGGTGTTTATTGAGCGGGTGAGCCGCGATCGATAGTTTTATCTTATCTTCTTAAGACGCACTTCTGATTCAAGGAGATATACTTTGGAACGAGAATCTTCTTCTTTAGGTTTCAAGTTTTCCATCCCGTTTTTAACTGTTTTGGTTGGAACCATACTTTATGCAATTTCTTGCACATCAAACTTGTATGAGCTGTAAGATCTCTGCCAAGAGTTTAAGACATGCAATAAAAAACTGTGTCCAATATTTTTATTCAAGACAGGAGAATTCAAGATGTAATAACATTTTTAATAGGCTCGCAAAATTTCTAAAATTTTTTACAGCGTTTTATTAATATGAAATCTATGAACTATTAAAATTTTGTAATTGTTTGTATGTAAGAATTCGTACAACTTTAAATCTCACGTAATTCACACTCTGTGTTCCACGTGTCGAACGCAAGCTTTGAAATACTTTCATCATCCACTCGGAATCATGAGAAATTTTAAATAAATTTTATTTAAGTAAGATAGATTTTTAATTCGTTATTGAGACACTGACTAATGAGAATTCGTGGATCACTTCGCGTGATAAGACGGATTTCAGGTGTTCGCGGCGACACTCGACCTAAAACTAGCAAGTGTGTACTGAAATGGAAAAGGGCTGGTGATCGCGACAGGTAGTAAGCCCCAGAAGTGCCCCAGTCAGCCGCCCCAACCCCTTCAGACGTCTGGCCCGTCTGAAAGCCGTTGATCTGTTCATTGCCGAGGCGGAATTGACCGCGAATAAAAAATAGGAAGGCGTGGGCGTCGTAACTTCCGTAGTCTAATTCTTCCACTTTCTCTTATTTTAGAAATATGCTAAGAATAAGAATTTTAACTCGGAACTCTGTGAACTCATAGACTTTGGATAAGATAAATAACTGTTCAAACTTTGCTATAGACTGTATCTACAAAGTTTATGGTACTGTAGATAAGAAAGGACGAGTCTTCCCATCTGGACAGATGGTAAGAAGTAAGGGTAAAATAAATGTCAAGGTTCTGAATTTCAAAAATCCTTGAATTCGAGATCGAGGAAGAATCGATACGATCGTCGATATGTTTGATAAGAGTGCAACTCCCTATTTAATACATAATTTATTTCAGTCGCCGTATACATAAACCCACTTCGACACTCCTGACTCTCATTTCCTTCCTTTTTTGCGGGGTTGCGAAATCTGACGATCTGAAAATTGTTGATAAACATTACGCAATAAGAATCACGCTCGTGTCATGACGATATTAGTATCTGTCATAGGCGTTTTATTGATTCGCGTCGGAGATTATATATAATCCAGATCGCGACACGAATGTTTACCTCTTCCCAGTGGATAACGAGAGCGGCGGGTGTCCCGCCTACCAAGTTGAAACGCTATCTCCCTGCGGATCGCAGCTTACGAAGCCCTTCAACCACTCGGTAGATGCAGGAGCTGTGTTTGGTGATCTTGGCCTTGTCGAGCAAACCGCGTGGCCACCGCAACCCGATTATCGGGCTCGTCCAAACAATTTCGGAGACCGCTTGTCCTTCTGATCGTGTATACTAAGCTACCATGGCGCAATCCTGTCCTAAATTGAATCGTCGACTACTACATAGGCAATGCCTGTTTTCACAATTGCAATGACTCACTGCATCTGTCCGCTTTTGGTCGGTTAATCTTAGAGATAAGACGACCTTAACAGATTTTGACTACGTGCGTCAGATGTTCGACGAAAATTCACTGGGTGATAAGATTGTTTCATTGACAAACACGTGTAGTAACTTGAAAGCCGAGGGAATTCTGACTCCATAGTAATCGACACAATTTATTTACAATAGAAAAACGTATCGGATGTATACATGTGTGTGTAGGTATATAGTAATAATGGTCCTAGGCCGGGTCATCTATCCCGTTTAAACGGTTCGTTACATTTGGCAGGGGTTAAGAACCCGTACCCTCCTTGGCAGCCGAATAATGATCAAATGCCAGAACTAATCCTTAATAAACGTGCACTTATCTAATAAAGCTTTTAAACGATACATAATGTAACACCATGCAATGCAAGAACACTCGTAGTAGTAACTGGTATACGTAAACCCAGTAAATGGATATCGTTCCATATACAACGTCCCTCCAGCCAGTCGCTCGTGCATGTAACATATATAACATATAACGCGTCACATGGCAGCCCAGCTTCTCCCACGCATTCAGTCGCCCGATTAATTTCCAAATCTGGCGAAGAATAATCGATAATATTTTCTGTAGACACAGTCAGCTGCGTTGATTGGAACTTCAGGATATTCGAAGACAGAAGAACAGTTCATTTTCAGAGAAATGACTATGTCGGTCAGGGTAGAATTTCGGTGAACTTCGAAAAGAATCGTTTCTTATTTCTCGTTCGGCGACTGGCAAAACCGCTTTCGTGCCCACCATATGGCGCCCAGAGCCGCTGCCAAGAATCCGATGCCTGCTACTATCCCCATTGAAATAGCTCTGTTTCTACGGTACGCTGGCACTTCGAGGCTGATTCGTTCGCTTGTCGCAACGTCGTCCGACATCGACATCGCCGCCACCTCGAACGTGTAGTAACTCTCCTCTTCTAGGTTTTTAACTGCAACAAATAAGCAAAGTAACATTTTTTATAGAAAGTCTAAATACAATTAAATAATGAACAGTAATAAACAACTTATAACATTTTTATCTTATTAAAATCTTTCAAAATGTTGATTTCAAATAAGAATTACCTAGGTAGTAAGTGTCTGTCGTTTCCGCTCTTCCGTACAGTCGTTCTGACGGTCCTCGGAACCATCTCACAGTGTACAGTCTTACTTGTTCCTTTCCATACGCAGGTGGTTCCCAGGTCACTAAATAACCTTGCACGGTCGCCTGCACCCTCACATTTGACGGCGGACCCATTCGGTCATCTAACACATTAATAAGTTNGGTTCATTAGCATTCTTGATCTCGCAGGCCTGTTACGTAATCACTCGAGTATGTATTACCGAAGCGCAGTAGTGTAATATCGATTCTGTTCGTCAGTAATGATTATTGTTCGGGGCGTTCGTAATCCGGTGAGACGCTCCACACTTCTCGGTGCAATTGTCAGTGATCGATAACACGCGTGCAATCGCGGTGGCACGGTGAAGTGTTAAAAAAGAGGAAGAAGAAAAAGTGGTGTTTATTGAGCGGGTGAGCCGCGATCGATAGTTTTATCTTATCTTCTTAAGAAGTACTTCTGATTCAAGGAGATATACTTCGGAACGAGAATCTTCTTCTTCAGGTTTCAAATTTTCCATCCCGTTTTTAACTGTTTTGGTTGGAACCATACTTTATGCAATTTCTTGCACATTAAAGTTGTATGAGCTGTGAGATCTCTGCCAAGAGTTTAAGACATGCAATAAAAAACTGTGTCTAATATTTTTATTCAAGACAGGAGAATTCAAGATGTAATAACATTTTTAATAGGCTCGCAAAATTTCTAAAATTTTGTACAGCGTTTTATTAATATGAAATCTATGAACTATTAAAATTTTGTAATNACAAATTAGTGTATACATTCTTACAGTATAATACTTATATTTATAATTTTATATATATAATAATTTATATTATAATTATATATTTATATTATTTATATATAAAATGAAACTTACCAAACCGAGTACTCCATCTTAGGTCTCACATATCCTGGCACCCAAGTCAAGGTGACAGCATTATTACTACTATTCGCACTCAGATTGTATGGTGCTCTCGGTGGAACGTTCAAAACCATCAACTCCGTGTCTGCAACCACTGTCGCAGCTTCATTGCTAGCCGCGCATTGATACAACCCCCTGTCTTGTTCCTGAATCCTGTCGATCGTTAAATTGCCACCAATTACGATCGTCCTGTTGCCCGGTGGCACTGGCGCTCCATCCTATCACAAAAATCGAAACAAAATTAATTTTCCAAATTCAATTGCACTTCAAAATACAATAAATTTGCCACAATAAGTTTGCCTTTTTTAAAAATCGGGTTTACCTTGTACCAAACAATGGACGGCCGATGCAATTGGTCCCCGTCCCTGGCGTCGCAGGGTATCTCCAGATTCTCTCCTAGCTTTCTTATGTACAGATGTTGCGGGGTAACCGTGAACACTGGGGGCCTTTGCACGATCTGTCGCACAAAAGAAAAAGTTGGGAATCTTCTCAGTGGTGACAGGGTAATTGTTATGTGACGTCCCTTTAAAAGTTGACAATTGGAAAATAAAGGAGCGATTAACACTCGTCTGCGAGTGGTCATTGATCCCCACGACAAAACCCTCTGTCGTTGCCTTTATAATCCGCGATGAATTCTTAAATGCAGACTTGTATTTCTTTCAATTACAATAGAACGCTTATATTTTAAGCTATTGAGTTATCAAATAATTTATGGTTCATATTAATAGTATTCGTGTTACTATAAATCGAAAATATTAAGTAGTAGTCATTGTGATTGCAGAACTGGGCCCCTTGTTAAAAAAAATGTATTCTTGTATTTTTTACAATTATAATAGAACGCTTATGAATCTTTTGAGCTAACAAATGAGTTCATGTTACTGCAATCGGAGACTTTTGAATATAGTGTGGAAATAAATTATACTGACCACTGTGATCGCAGGGCTGGGCCCTTCGGTGCCCAACTCATTGTACGGTGTGCACGTGTAGCTTCCGGAGTGAGTCTCGTCGACTTTGCTGAAATAGAGAGAGCCGTTCCTCCTGTAAAAAACGCCCTGGACGTTGTAGGGGTCGAAAAGAAATCCATCCTTCTCCCAACGCAGGTTCGTCAGGGGTGGATTAGCCCTGAAGTGACAGTCGAGGAGGGCCGGTTTCCCGTAGGGCAGATAGACGTCCCGGGGAGCGTAGATGACCTTCGCCTTGTCTGAAACGCCCCGAAACGAGCCGAACGATATTTTCAATTCTAAAATTGACCGCTCGAAATTCTAGTCCGCGGTCACGCTGATTGAACTTTCGCCCGCAGGGATTTTGATTACCGTCGTTATCGTCAGTTACACTCGTCAGTAATTCCCATTATTATAGCCGCGTTATTATCCCATTTCCTGAGCGAAAGTGTGCGATCACGGCCTCGCGCGCTGTTCCACCCTATTTGACGTTGCGCAATCGGCCGCGAATCCAGGTCGCTCAATTTTATAAATCTTACGAATTTCATGATCTAAGGGACGAACTTGATCGGATACTTGCATTGGACGTTGAGGAAGGCAGACGCCGTTTGTTGGTCTCCGTGTTCACCGGTCGCCACGCAGGTGTACTCCCCGAGGTCGCCCATGGCTGCTGACTTGATGGTCAACGTTCCATCTTCGGCGATCGACGCCCTCCTCTGCAGATCCTATCAAACATAAATTCCAAACACATCAACGATACACTTTATTTATATATTTATTTATTTAATTCACGGGTAATTAACCCTTTTACATATTGAAGAGAGTGGTACAGATCAGTAAAATTAAGAAAAAAAAGAAAAATAGATATTATAACGACTGAGAAGCAAAAAAAGAACAAAGCTTTCTTCTGACTGAGCTGGAGTCAATAAAAATGTCAAAAATGTGACAAAATCTGTTGGCTTTAGATAATATTCTGTTTTATCATTAAAATTAATATCAAATATTGATAGTAATATTCTTTTCAAAAAATTTTCAAAATCGAGGTAGTAATATCTGGTGAACCATTTTGTACATGCATGTCATTTATTTCTAATCACTTTAATATAGTCAGACTTGTTCTAAGCTACCCATAAAAGATCAGAACGATAGCCCAGTATAAAAATAATTGCTGTTATATTAAAAATCGATGAATTACCCCGATTTCGGTGACTTGGACTCCGTCGCGGAGCCAGCTGACGACGGTCTTCTCTCCCTTGGCGACGCAGTCGAAGAGAACCGACTCTCCTTCCATCACAGTTTTGTTGACGGGCGGGACCGCCAGCAAGGTTTCGCCTGGAACAGACGTCGGAAACGGCGACGCACCTGGGTTGAACGATTTAACGAGTCTGCCCAGTGTCAGGTTAGTAAGCATCAGCGGGGGATTATAATCAATTCGTCGTTTGTTCGTTTTTAGTCAGCGATCAAAGGCGGGATTAATGTTTTCGTATTCCAGTGGAATTAATTCGCCGATTAGTCCGCAGTGCGAGTTAATCGATCTCGTGCAACGCGTTAATAATCGTGCACGTCCGTGTCGATTAATCATCGCGCCGTGAAACGTAGTGCACGGTATTATTACACGCGAGCGTTATTCGGACTTGCGTGACGTCGTGGTTGGGCATTGTTGGAGTTTCGGGAACCGCGGAAACCGTTTGTCCCCGCGGTTTCCGTCGTTCCTTTTTTCGTCAGGAAGAGGTGCGCCCGTTCGGTCCCATGATTGATATCTACTGCGCCATCGCTGCCCTCGATGACTCAATTTCCTATTAAGGTTTAACAGAATTCCAGCGGCAAAAACTAGCAGAATTCCGTCGGTCTTAACGAGCGTGAATCACCGCGCCAACTCGACCTCGAAGGGGGGGGTCGGAGCGAGGCGAGCTCCCCTGACCTTTGAAAGTGAAACATTCACTCGAAATATAAAATGAAATCATAAATTATTTTACTTAATCGGGGCGAAAAGTCCGTAATTTGCAGTCCGGCGCAGCTTCTGGTGTCCAGCGGCAGTGCGTTTAGTCGGTGGTGGCCGGCAACGTGACCCAATTCAGTGCTCAGGGTTAGTCAGTCGGCGCTTAACTGCCTTAATGTTAATTCCCTTCGCCGCTTGGCGTTATCGAGTTACCCGATTAAACGGGGGCCGGGCGAGAAAGCGCGCGATCTTACCATCTATGCCGAGGTGGAACCAGGTCCCGTTGTTCCTCGAGTTCGGCGTCCTGTTCGGGAATATCACCCGGCACTCGTACCATCCCTGGTCGCTCTCGCGTATGTTCGTCAGGTTCACGCTGCCCTGGCCGTAGCCCCGGGTCACGGCCTCTTCCACGAGGTGCAGCCGACCCGTGTAGTCCGGGGCCACCCACGAAATCCCGGCGTGCAGCGCGAAGATCGTCCGACCCTGAAGTCACAGTCACCCTTTTTCTTTAATTTATTACAAAATATTTATTATCCAAAAANAGCGTGAATCACCGCGCCAACTCGACCTCGAAGGGGGGGGTCGGAGCGAGGCGAGCTCCCCTGACCTTTGAAAGTGAAACATTCACTCGAAATATAAAATGAAATCATAAATTATTTTACTTAATCGGGGCGAAAAGTCCGTAATTTGCAGTCCGGCGCAGCTTCTGGTGTCCAGCGGCAGTGCGTTTAGTCGGTGGTGGCCGGCAACGTGACCCAATTCAGTGCTCAGGGTTAGTCAGTCGGCGCTTAACTGCCTTAATGTTAATTCCCTTCGCCGCTTGGCGTTATCGAGTTACCCGATTAAACGGGGGCCGGGCGAGAAAGCGCGCGATCTTACCATCTATGCCGAGGTGGAACCAGGTCCCGTTGTTCCTCGAGTTCGGCGTCCTGTTCGGGAATATCACCCGGCACTCGTACCATCCCTGGTCGCTCTCGCGTATGTTCGTCAGGTTCACGCTGCCCTGGCCGTAGCCCCGGGTCACGGCCTCTTCCACGAGGTGCAGCCGACCCGTGTAGTCCGGGGCCACCCACGAAATCCCGGCGTGCAGCGCGAAGATCGTCCGACCCTGAAGTCACAGTCACCCTTTTTCTTTAATTTATTACAAAATATTTATTATCCAAAAAAAAAGCTTGATTTATATGTGTACCCGAGTCGAAAAAATAATTATGGTTCTGAACCTATTTATCCTACGAAAGGATATGGAGGTCGAAATCATATCTTGAGCATATAGGAGTATAAGAGTAAATTTAACTCTAATTTGAACCTATATCTAGTCGTTATGTCCGCCTATAAAGGGTATAGATCTAAAATAGAGTTTATCAAATATAATTTGGTCCCTCAAGTCTTACTTCAAGAGTATAGGAAAAGATCCTGTAGGTTCATACTAGTATTTATGAAACCTGACATTGTCCTCAAAAGTCCATTGGCTGGCAACACTTGAGGACATGTGCACTGTAGATCAAGAATCTCTTTTACGTTCACCCAATTTATGGCGAAATTATTATTATTTTTCTTTAACAAATTTTTTAAACAAATAAAACAAATTTTCGCTTTATTGTTGTATAAAAGAAAAATTCTATTGTATAAATTAGATTGTTTTAAAGCCTTTTTTAAAATTTGTAATAGGAAGTATAAGAATAAACAGAATAATTAATTTCAGATGCATATCAGATTCAAATGCGCATAGTTTGTAAAATAATTTTATATAACACAGTAAATATTTCAGAGGATCCTAAAAAAATCTTATAAACCCTTAAATAGGCCTTTAGGTTCCCATCTCTTACTAGGAGAACTAAATTATAACTACTTTCGTGAACGAACTAAAGATTTTAAGGCCTAAAATATAATTTGAGATTTTTGTACGGACTTACAGGTTCTGATTAGAGCTATATCAAATATTAAGTTCTGAGATAACTCTACTAGTTCTACTTTTTAGATCTAATAGATTTAAACTGGGATAGATTTAGGTTTAGAAGATTCAAATTATAGTTAAATTTTCGACTCGGGTATAATAAAAAATGGGAATTGTGAGTAAGTAGGTGCAGAGGTTCGTTGATTAGGTGAGAGCAGGGGGATTAAAACTGTCTTCCGGTATCAGAGGATGATTCCCCAATGACAATTTCATCCCTCGTTCTATCGCCAGTCAAATGTTCCAAGTCCCTGTTCATTACGCTCCAGGATTCCCCTTAACCCCCCCAAGTTGTACGACGGTCTTTCGAGTTAATTTATTTCGGTCTGGCTTTGCTTCCGACATCCGATTACGTTCGCGAGGCCAGCCAGAGACAATCGATTTCATAACCGCGTCGCGTTAACGACGCGAGGGAACGCGGGGCGACTAAAGGTGGGATTTCCATACTCGTCACGCCGCCGCTCCATTGTAATACTCCGTTTGTGATTAGCGAGCTGTTGCTTGTTATGCGTCCACCTTTCATGAATGGAGTACAAACGGCGAAACAATGACACATAACGCGTGCAGGAAATCTCGGTTTCACGTCGAAATTCTTTTATTTATTAAGGAATGGAAATTTCTAAGTAGTATCTCAAAGGAATTCATTCTCTTTGCCTAACAAAATGAAAAAAACGTATTTTATAGGGAGTCCGTCTGAATAATTTTTGTGGTCATTTCTATGGGCGTTGGAATTGGTGACTGCGAAGTGGAGACGTTTGGTCGAAAAATCGGCGGTGATAGGTCAAACCGAGGCTGACGAAAAGGCCGCTAATCGTCCCTAATCGTCTGACAATGCGTTAGCAGTGACCCACTAGCGAGGGACCCCTCGTGTCCGCGGGCTCGCCGTGACTAAATATAATGCAGCCTTGCGTCCCGTACTCCAATTACCGACGTTCGACAGACGAGGAGAGGGACCCGACCCGGGGCACCTGTTTTGCATACGCATCAGGGACCAATCGGGTTAAGTTCCACTTGATTTTATGCGGTAGCCATGCGCGACGCTCAATCTGTTTCCGGCGCGCGGCTGCACGCGCTCCGATGCAACATCCGCGAAACGAATCACGCCTGGCCCGGCCGTAACGCGCGAACAGGAAATCAAACGATGCCCCTTTAACGCTTTCGTTTAATTCGTCGCTCCCGTCCTGCGGCCGCGCGAGCTCGATCTCTACAAACATTTCACTCCGAATCCGATTCGATCGAACNACGCTTTCGTTTAATTCGTCGCTGCCGTCCTGCGGCCGAGCTCGATCTCTACAAACATTTCACTCCGAATCCGATTCGATCGAACGTCGCGTCGTCGGAACGAAAAATCCCACGAACGAGCAAGTGGTTCAGGTTTCTTTTTTTTTTTTCGGGAATCGGAAAAGTACGATGGAAATTGCGCAATCGCAACCGCATTTGCCGTGCGAGGGTGTAACGGAAATCGAGAACGCGCGCCGTTTCCCACGCGGATTGGATTAGATACGCGCACCGCCGCCAAGGAAATCGAATCGCCTACCCTGCCTTGAGCGGGCCACTTTTCTACACGGTTGGACGCGCGTGCAAAATCGTTCCCCGCCGGCCAGAGCCTCGAACNGTCGAGGAAATCGAATCGCCTACCCTGCCTTGAGCGGGCCACTTTTCTACGCGGTTGGACGCGCGTGCAAAATCGTTCCCCGCCGGCCAGAGCCTCGAACCGCGGTTCAATTAATCGGCAGCCGCCGTTTAGCCTAGTTTTAATTATCGCGTGTCTACTTTGGAATTATTCCCGCGCGCGCTTCGATTTCGTTGCGAAATCGTCGCAACTTGAGAGCGACGATCGGTTTCCCAGGTCGATCAAGGTCGGACGGGCACCGGTATCGAGTAATATTCGAATATAGTCGAAGTCTGATCTTCCTCACTTGACCGCAAACCGCGTAAGCAGTAACCCAAACCGAACGAGATTTTCGTGTCCCGTGGAAAATAATATTATTCATTGCTGTTGCACAATGTTTCAACGCATTTTTATATCTCATTAAATATTAAGAAGAAACAAAATTTACTTCATTCCTGAGGAGCTAAGATAGTCACGTGATTCTTTTTTAATATATGTCGATTTTTAAGTTTTAAATTTAATAAAAGACTTACATTTCGAGGTTGTATGAGTTCTTGAATTTTTAGATTGTATAAACTCTTAAATTTTAAGATTGTTCCTTCAAGTCTCAAGACTGTATGAGCCCTTAAATTTTAAGATTGCATGAGCTTCTAAATCCTATCCCATCCCATTATTTTTTCATAAATTAGATCAAAATTTTGCCATTCAGGATGTATTTTCTTCGCTCTCATAAAATTTCTACAATTGTTTATATCGTTTTATCAATCCATCATATTATTATAATAATACTTAATAACCATAAGACTTCGAACGCATTAGTTTTACTCAAGGGGTCGCACAACCTCAAGCTCCCGACGTATAAAATGTCAAGGTGACCTCATATTCTTTTTAGCATAAACATAATTTTTGCCACTTACGTCACGGTTCCATTGGAGCATATACGGGATCGGGATCTCGTGCGGGAAATCCAGATCGCAGTTGAACACCTCGTACTCGCCGACCCCGGCGTTCAGATAAGTCGGCTCCTTCTCTTCATCCGGCATCAAGCTGTAGCTGAACGCTGGAAAGCCGACGTAAAAGAAAAAAAGAAAGAAACGTTCGCAATCAGGCAGGCAATACACCGGGCCACCCCGGGTGGGAAATCGTATCGGCAAACGAGGGAACAATCGGTGCCGTCGGCGTACGTCGCGTGATAAGTAGCAATATACGTCCGACGCAATTTTAGCAAATTGGTTAATTTTCCGGTGAATTACGCGCGACCGTCAAGCAAGCGAGTCGTCGGCGAACGGTAAGTTCAATATCATCCGTAAAAACGTCGCTCACCTTGATAGCAGAGGAAGACGGACAGGAGTAGACAGATCCTCACCGGCCCGAGCATCTTTACTCGTTGGTCGAACGACTGTTATTCTGTCGCCGATCTCGCGGCTGTCAGAACCAGGTCACACCTCGCGACCGACGACGGTGAACGTGACGCGGGAGCCAAACACATCTGTTGTCACCGGCACTCATCAAACATTCACCTGCGATCAACTTAAAATCCGGCACTCACGCGATCGAACCCCTACTGGCCCGATCTGCGTTAGCACATCCTCCACCCTATGTGTCAATCCTTCTCTCTTCGAGTCGCGTCGCTAAGTAGTTCACCAGCCCTGGTCAAGCGTTCATCCCTCGGCGAGGGGTGCGAGCCGCCTCGGCCTGGCCGCTTGCGGTATCGGGAAACGTCGGTTATCCAAAATGTCCTGCGTAGCACCAAGGTATAGCGCGAGCTGGTTTCCACCGTGGAACGTTCGCTCACCGAGTGGTCCGGTGGTCGCGGTGATAAACCGAGTAATCGCTCCTCCGCCTCGCTCAATCCGAGCGGATACAACGCCGAACGGCAGCGGTAACGAGCCTGGCGAACGGGAAGGGGCTCGACCGTGCGAAGGAGGGATATTCGCGGGCTACCAGACGATTCTACGCGGATGATTCGACGTTTCCAGCTGACACACGTTTCATCCGTTTTCTATTCTTCTACTACACGGTTCACTCACCGATCCTCTGTGAACCTGCATTCGATTTCGTGGCCGGCTACCCTTGTAGAGCTTTCGTAGTAAGTAAGTGTATGTAAAGTAAGTGTCGCGAGTCTGTTGTCTACGCGAAGTGAGTCTATTCTCTCGTGAACTCGGTTAGAACGTAACGTGAGTCTTTGGATGGGAGATTTTTATTGATTAGAAATTGGAGATAGCATTTTATAATACTAAAGAACATCGTCAATAAAATTATAGATTAAAATACCAATGAATGGGTAAAATACGATGAGGACAAAATTCTTTTCGTACTTCTCAATTAGTTTTCGATTGGATTCGATTTCGATTCAATTCGATTAAATTTAGGATTGAAATTTGTCTTGATCAACCTGGCATTTTGTAATGCAAGCGAATATCGTCATAAAAAATTATAAAATTAAGATACTAATGAATGCTTAACGAATTAAGGCGAAATTCTTTTTATACTTCTTAATTATCCATTTAGCGGTGAAACTCGTCTACAGATCGATTTTCTCGTACATGAAAAGGAAGTCCTGCTCATTCATCGCCGGGAGAATAATCTCCCCATTCAATGGTCGATTCGCGTCCTTTCAACGCCGCCGTTTCGCGGTCGGAGCTGGTTCGAGGCGGATAAGAGGGCGAGAGGATTAAAAGCTGAAACCTGGCCGCGCATAGAAATGAACGTGCAAAGACCGACGGCGTAACACAACCGGTCGGACAAAAGCGGCAAGTTTGAAAAACGGTCGGACGGATAAACGTCGCCGAGAAGATTCTCGCGATAGGTGTAGCCGCGTCGTCGCAGCGATCCCCTTTATTTATCCACCCACGCGGGCGTAATTGCCGATCGCGGCGCTCCTCGTCTAACGAAAACCGTCGACTTCCGGTCCGCGGATATTTACCATTGCGCGTCACGTTCAGAGTTCACGGCTCCGTTTCTGCCCCCGAAACCTTTCCGTGTAATTAAACTCAAGATTAAACAACTGACATCTTCACAATTTCAAAATCCTCTTCACACTTTTAATTCAAGTTCTTTATTACATTTTTGTTTTCAATATTGTTTATATATTTTAGTTTCTCTTTCAATATTCAATATGAATTATAAAATGTCTCGTCTTGGCTGAAGGGCCATTCTTGGAAGAAAAGATCGATCGATCGTGCAATGAGAGGAGACGATCGAACAATGTTGTTAGCTCGGATCGATCGAACGTCGATGAAGGATGCGACGACGACGGAGCAGCAGCGGCGACGACGGCGCGCAGCGCATCGCGCCGTTTGCGTGGGTGACCTCAGATTACGTCACATCCGTCCCTTGCCGCATTAGCAGACTGCCCACAGCCTTGTCACGCTGTTGAGATAATGGATCCATTCGCATGGATCACGATCCAGGATTGGACGTGCCCGGGACACTGGAAATAAATGCGTGCATAATGATAGCTAGCGGTATTATTTCATCGACGAGTCGTGCAAGGGAACCGCTTGTTCCTGGTCCACCTGCCAAGCGACCAATAAATCCTCGGAAATCGAAAATGGGACTCGCGCGCCGATTAACTCCGCCGGCTAAACGCCCGTCAAGCCCCATCAAGAAACTATTTTTAAGCGTCGTGCATAAATCCTTATCGAACAACGAGACCTGAATTACGCGAATCCCATCGTCGAACACTTATTCTTTCGCTGATAAAAACCAGACGTCGATCCCCTCCCTAGACTGACCGAGTTCTCTCCATTTATTTCTTTCTTGTAATCAATCTACAGAGGCAATTGCGTCGGTGCAATTAACCAAGACGGCCGCGCGGGTCGGGACGTCGTTATCGCGACGGTGCGTCGCTCCAGTTTTTCGTCTCGGTCGCAGCGGCGGCGGCGACGACGGCTTCGCATCGAGGGAAATCATGGAAATTGCGGTAATTCCCGGTAATCAGTGCCGTAGACGCGTTGCGCAAATGTCCCTCGTTCGTGCGCCGCCGCTTGCCCGCCTCGGCCGTAAATCGAGACCGAGATTTCGCGTTTCTTCGGAAGATCCGAGGGCGGCCTGGTTACCGGAATTGGCAATGATCTTATTGCCTTGGCCGGCGATTCCACGCCTCTTGGAAACCCATTGACGGCCCCGAGGAAACGAAACGTTATCGACGATATTATTACGAGAATTTCGCGGTCGTACTTTCGAATTGAATAGAAAATCCTTCGAATTAAAGCGATCGTGCAAATTGCAAAATGCATGGGTTTAATCGCATTCCGAGACGAAGCTGTTGAACGAATGAGCGTGGGTGGAGGACGGCTCGTTATCAGTAGACAGATTTTTAAATTAGACGTGTTTGTTGGAGCCGGGAGGGGTTTGGACGGTGTGCGACGAGAGAACAGATCGGGAGACACCTCCTGGTTTCTTTCCTTTCAAATGTCGCTTTATTCTTCACTTTTTATTTGATAATAAATTGTCTACAATTTGTCCTAGGTTAGTACGTTTTGGAGTTCTCGTGGTGGGGATGGGAGGATCGCGAGAAAGCATCGTAGGTCAATCAATAAAACGGTGAAAAAATTTGTCGGTGATCGTTTAGCGGTCGGTCCGAAGAAACGAGGGAGTAACAAAAGAAAGGAACACGCGTCGTCTCTCGTTTCTCTCTTATCCGTTTCTCGATTGGGTGTCGCGTCTGCGGCTCGACGATGTTACAATATGCGTTAGATGCGTTGTATATGCGTGAGCGAAAACAGGCGAGGACAGACGGTACAAAAGACGTTGCGATAAGAGGATTGTGTGTCGGCAGCGTGCAACAAAACGATCGGTCGAAGCGAAACGGACAAATGAATAGACTGCGAGGTCCGGTGTCTGGAACTGCGGGATCTTTCGCTGCCGGTTTTCTCCCGAATATCGTTTGTTCAAGTAATTTAATCGCAGTCTCTCCCGAACGAAAATTCGCTGATTTACGGCGTGCGGAGTTTTAGCGACAGGAGTGAGAAATTGCAGCGCCGGTGAGAGACAGTACCCGAGAGCCATTGTACAAATGCGCTTCTATTTCCAGAACCTGTTGGATCTGCTGCGATCTTTAATTATATAAGCGAACCAACTCCTGGGATCGTGTTTGCGCTAGGTCGGACGTTGTGAATTATCGCGACTCCGAGACACGGAAACAAAGCACAGAAGTGGACAGATACAATATTTGCGAACGTAAAACTGATCGGAATGGCTAATGAGCCGACGCTCGGGCCGGCGTACGGAGGGGTGAGACGAAATTTTCACTCGCGACTCTCTGAAAAATATGCTATGCCGGATGGCTTTCAGGTACGTAAAGAGCGAACACCTAAATTATAAATTTCTTCCGCGAGCGAGTTTCGTTACTCGCTCGAATCCCCTAAATAAATAACGCTGCGAGGGTTCGTATGATTCGCGAACGGAAAGCAAGCCGTGACGATGACACGAGGTAGTAGATAGAATAACAGTAGAAGAAGAAGAAGAAGAAGAAGTATATGAAGAAGAAAATAGAGATAAGTAGTAGAAAAGTAGATGAGATAGAAAGAAGATGGCGATGAAGACAGAAGGCTGTTTGTCGGGAACGAAAAAATGACGCGGAACCAAGAAGAAGAAGAAGAAGAAGAATCATTGACGAACGCGAACAAAATGATTCACGATTCAACCATAATTATATTCAGTTGAAACACAACGCGATCGCGCGAAACCGTCGATCTCTCTCACCTTTTTCTCATCGTTCTATCTCGTATCCCTCTCGTCTCTCGACTTCTCTGTATACGCACACACGTATATATATATATTTATTTATATATATATTCCTTGCTAAATCATCTCTGACTCTTTACACTTGTCACTTTCATCGAGGCAAACGCGTGCCGCGCGATTGCGCTCGGGGAAACGCAGGCAGCAGCAGCAACCGTGCGTCTAAATACATACAATCTGGGAATGCGACGCGTCGTCGGGCCCCGAATTAATCTCATCCTCGCCTACCGATCCGACGCGTGCGATCGTCCGCGATCTGCGCGCCTCTTTTTTTTTTGAGATCGTTGTATCTAACTATGATATATCTACACGTTACTTATACGCCTATATCGATTGGTTGGTTTTCTTCCCCTCTCGTTTCGCCGCTCGGCCGTTTGTAAACAGGCGAACCAGCCGCGAGCGAAGAAACGTCCGCCGACGACGACGGAACCGGTCAGCGTCGCCGATTTCGTCGCTCGCCTCGATTTTCCGCGCGGCGCCGTCGCCGCTCGATCGACGCTCCGCTCGATCGGTCGGAGGGGAACGGGTGATTCGAATCGATCGCGGCCGTTCGACGTATAAAAAGATTTACCGATCGATTTCCGCGTCCCCTCCGCGCGGACCTGGCTCAAATAAAGATAGTGTGCGGCGCGCGACGGTGCCGCGCGGACCGCGCGGGCCCCCGTCGAGGCGAGCGGCTTCAATATTATGATACAACAGCAACGATCGAAATCGAAAATCGCGTGTGTGTGTGCCCCTCTTCGCGCTCGATCACGGTCCTCTCTCTTCTTTAATTAGTTAATTCATTTCAATTAATCGTCGCCGCGTTCTCGTTTCTCGTTGATTAATACGCTACACGCTACGGTATCGTTTACGATGTACAATATCAATTAATTATCAAATTATTAATTCAATCGTTAGAATTACTTTAGAATATTGGTACTCTCTCTCTCTCTCTCGCGTTCTCTCACACTCTCTCTCTCTCGTTCTCCCTTTCGCGTCACCTTCGTAATTCCGTATCTTTCACCACTCGCGAAATAGTCGCACGATTTGATCGTTTTACGCATTTTATGGTTTCTCTCTTGTTTCTTTTTTTTTTTTTTATTTCTTTCTCTCGTTGCTCGCCGCGTCTCGTCATTCACGCCCTCGTTCACGCACGCACATTCGGGCAGCCACTCTCGCGATCAGTCGCAAAGTACATGTATATGGCGGTCGGCCCCGCGGCACACGCATTCGGATACAATCTTAATGAAAATTATACAGGTCGTCCTGGCTCGAGCAGCGTCCGCGTGTCGCCGTCGCTCCTCTCTGCGCTCGCTCGGCTATTCCACGTCTCCGCTTTATAGTTGAATCGTGAGTAGGGCCTTTGCTAATTATCTTCATATATATATATATATATTTATATATATTTATCGTAATAAGGTAAGTATGTATATAATAATAATAATAATAATAATAATAGAAATAATAATAATAATAATAATAACGTACGTATAAATAAGTGTGTTTTGTACTATAAAAAAAGTAAAACGCCGAGACGTCGAGGGGAAATCGCGCGGCGCCGAGAGTATTCGATTTCTTTCCTCCAATGCTATCGTCGTCCTCGGAACGCAAACGAATTGACGGAACGGAAGGGATCGGAAAACGAGGGCGGAGAACGGAAGTAGGAAAAGCGGCATCCGGATTTTCTCTCTCGTTACAATCGAAGTGTTTTACATACGTTAAAATTGATCGTGGAAACGACGTTTTTTTTTTTTTTTACACACTATCGTCCTCTCCTCGATTAGGTCGCGTTCTCTACTCGATCGAAGTTTAGCCCGTATCGTATATCATATTCATACATATTTTGTGCTCGAACACTCTGTGGGCCGTCCACGAGCTTCGACCTCGACTTGAGGATGATTTTTCCCGTTTAAATACAATGCGTTTGGTGAGAATTAGGTGGGTCTCGAAGAACGCATCCCGCGTCGCGCGGTGTGTGTCCGTGTGTCTCTCGTCGTTTATTCGTCAGCTATCGCACCCTCTCTCGCACGCTCCCTCGCATTCGTCCACCGTTCATACGTATACGTGTGTCTATGTGTTACGAGTGTGTACGCGCGCGCGCGCGCGCGCGTGTGTGTGTGTGTTAATTCTTTCTCCCTAGTGCACGGAATCGCGACGGACGGCCCGGCCGCGCGGGTGCACGCCTCGTCCCGCGTCCGCCGCCGGCCTTCGCCGCGGACGCTCTCCCGTAGGAACGAACGGACAGGGTTTTAGGGGCACGTCGGCGGCCCCGGGGCTGTACAGTCGTTCGGTGGCAGTTCGAGATGGGAGAGCATCCGCGCAGCGGGAAAACCGGGACGGACGCGTTGAATGAAAGCCGCGGCAAAAGGTGCCGCGTAAGGGTTGTCGGGGATCGAGGGTGTAAATCGTTGAGGCGCGTGCACGCGCGCGCGCGCGCGGGCCCTTCGCGACTCGTGGCCGCGCGTTAGATTCAAAGAACGTTACTTAAATTCTCGTTTTACGTTGCTTAAGAAAAATTATTGTGCCGATAATATGTTGGGTCGCTAGCGAAACCCTAAACAGGCAGTGCAGTACGAGTGAGTCCTTAAGCAATCTCCAGGCAAGCTTCGGCCTAATATCACGTTTCGAGTCCATTGCTCATCGATATAATTAACTTTATTTATTTATTTACTTATTCATTTTTTTTTATTTTTATCCCTTAGTTTCTCGAGTGTGTCTCTCTGTGTGTGTGTGTGTGTGTGTGTGTGTACGTGTCTGTCCCTTACGTATGTACGAACGCGTTTTATGTGTACCTGCGTGTGCATGTGTTCGTGTGTAATTCTCCGGTTTATCTTACACGTGTGTACTCTTGTCTGTCCCCTCGGCTTCTGAATCCGCCTTGTATTTTTTTTTGCTTCATTTTTATGTTTTTCATTAATTGTTACTTACAGCGTACTGTTAACGATAAACTTACGTGTCGTGTTCTCTTTTCGTTTCATTATTTAAAAGACGTACGGAGCACGGTACAGTTTCTTTGGAAGTATCATGCCATCGGTAATCGTAAAACCTTCTCTCGCGAGCCTTGCGTCGATCGTTACCGTCCCTGAACCGTCCGGGAACAACGTATCGCTCGATTCATATATCCGGCCTCTCGATTCCCTGACCTCTCCGATCTACCCGATAATATTTAGTAACGCTAAAAATCGCGGTCCACCGAATTGGACGTAGGCGTCGTTAGATATGGGGAGTTAATGATCGCCGAGCCCTTCTTCTCCCATTTCCTGGACCTTCCCGTTTAACATTCTTGAATATAATACCGTTTCTAGAAGAGCTCGACTCGTGATCCGCGTCAGACTCCGAGCGTAGTGTGTGTGTTTCATACATTTTATTCTCTTAACGTACGGTCCTACTACGTTAGTCGTTCGCGTTGGCGAAATTTATGTATCCTGAGCTGACGCCTGTAACAGCCTTTAATTATACGGATGGTTGCCCAGCTGATAGAATTGACTTGAGGTTGCCTAAAACCGGAATCGCGAGAGCTTTATGATCCTCGTTGTGCATTTAACAGTTGGTCTCCGATGATGATCACGGCGACTTGGGATTCGCAATAACTTTCGTCACAGCCGGGATCCGCCGGGATTCCGCGCGCTCCCCCGCCTTCCGTCTTCGACTCTCCGTCACGTCCCCTCCTCCTCCTCCTCCACCTCCTCCTTTCCCCCTTGGTTAATATTGGTCCGTGCCCTCTCGCGCGGTCTCCTCGCAAGCCGAGGAAGCGACGGAACCGTGGCGTGTATCCGATGATCGAACTATAATAGTACGTGAAACCGATGATGACTGCTTATAGTGCTAGTGAAACAGTGCCGTCAACAAGCGCTCTCGAGATGCGCGCTCTGCCTTCGCCTCGCCTGCCNTTTTTTTGCTTCATTTTTATGTTTTTCATTAATTGTTACTTACAGCGTACTGTTAACGATAAACTTACGTGTCGTGTTCTCTTTTCGTTTCATTATTTAAAAGACGTACGGAGCACGGTACAGTTTCTTTGGAAGTATCATGCCATCGGTAATCGTAAAACCTTCTCTCGCGAGCCTTGCGTCGATCGTTACCGTCCCTGAACCGTCCGGGAACAACGTATCGCTCGATTCATATATCCGGCCTCTCGATTCCCTGACCTCTCCGATCTACCCGATAATATTTAGTAACGCTAAAAATCGCGGTCCACCGAATTGGACGTAGGCGTCGTTAGATATGGGGAGTTAATGATCGCCGAGCCCTTCTTCTCCCATTTCCTGGACCTTCCCGTTTAACATTCTTGAATATAATACCGTTTCTAGAAGAGCTCGACTCGTGATCCGCGTCAGACTCCGAGCGTAGTGTGTGTGTTTCATACATTTTATTCTCTTAACGTACGGTCCTACTACGTTAGTCGTTCGCGTTGGCGAAATTTATGTATCCTGAGCTGACGCCTGTAACAGCCTTTAATTATACGGATGGTTGCCCAGCTGATAGAATTGACTTGAGGTTGCCTAAAACCGGAATCGCGAGAGCTTTATGATCCTCGTTGTGCATTTAACAGTTGGTCTCCGATGATGATCACGGCGACTTGGGATTCGCAATAACTTTCGTCACAGCCGGGATCCGCCGGGATTCCGCGCGCTCCCCCGCCTTCCGTCTTCGACTCTCCGTCACGTCCCCTCCTCCTCCTCCACCTCCTCCTTTCCCCCTTGGTTAATATTGGTCCGTGCCCTCTCGCGCGGTCTCCTCGCAAGCCGAGGAAGCGACGGAACCGTGGCGTGTATCCGATGATCGAACTATAATAGTACGTGAAACCGATGATGACTGCTTATAGTGCTAGTGAAACAGTGCCGTCAACAAGCGCTCTCGAGATGCGCGCTCTGCCTTCGCCTCGCCTGCCGCTGCCGGAACTGATGGAACTCGGCCTTCATCGCCTGGACCCTGGCCTCGATGTTGTCCCTGCTGTACCTCGCCGTCTGGTGGTGGACCGTGTGCACCTGGTGGATGTGCGGCACGTGTATCGTGTGGATCTGGTGTACCGGGGGCCGCTCCTCCCTCGTCGGCGTCGACGCGGACGTCGGCGTCGGCGTGCACGAGACCGGGTCGAACTCGTAGTGGTCGTCGACGCTGCCCGCGTCCACGGCGTTCGGGATGTGCGTGTGCCCGACCTTCGCCTGGTCCTGGAGCTCGAGCCACCGGCCGACCAAAGGCGGGGGTGGCGGCCTGTAAGGCGGTGGCCTCCACTCCGCGACGGTGCTACCGCTCCTCGAGCTCTGGTTCTGTTGCGAGGTGTTCTTGCTGCCAAACCCCGAGCTGCTGGACCTGCTCTCCGGCGACGTCTCCAGGTCCGGGGAGGCGGCCAGCTCCGGGGCGGACCTCGCGTGCCTCGCGTGCCTCGGGGGCAGCCTAGCCCGCGGCCGGCCCGCGGGCTGCGGCGGCGACGACGTGGCCAGCGGCTGGACCGGCACGAACCTCCTCGACTCCGCGTGGATCGCCTTCAACGAGGGCAGCTCCTGGCTGTACCGTTGGTGAACGTTGCGAAGCTGGAGGTAGTCGGGCGGCGTCGGGAACGACCGTTCCCCCGAGGACGGCTGCCTGACCGAGCTGAGATCGCTGAAGTACAGGGGTGTCCATGGGACCTGGTGGCCGCTGGGCGAACTCGCCAGGAACCTCGGCGACGAGATCGTGCAGATAGCCGGCGCGATCCTCGCCAAGGAATTAACCGTCCCGTGGTGATGGATGGACGGTAAAACGCCGATCGAGACGCCGCTGCCGTCGGACCTGAGGCTCAGCTGGCTGGTGCCGACGAGCGGACGACGCCACGATGATTTTAACCGCTGCTTCGGCAGGAAACCGCCGTCGTCGCTGCTCGACGCGTCCAGGATGCTGTTGTTCGCCGAGCTGAGCACCGAGTCGGCCACCACGAAGCGGCCGTCGGCCGCGCGGGAGATCTTGCCCAGCGGGCGGCCGCGGCACGAGTCCGGCGTGTCCGGGCTCAGGATCTCCCGCAGGAGATTCAGACCTGGTACTCGGCTTTTTCTAGATCTACGGGTAGGACAGAGAGAGCGTTAGAGATCGTCGCAGTGGCGGTCGTTGACGACGGCTGACCCGTCGACCGCGTCGGAGAATTTCTCTGTTTATTGCCACAGTACCGATTTAAACCATTGAAAATTGTTATGTATAATAAATGAGAATCTGATTTTTGTACTAGCTGAGTTTTAATGATCATTTTCTTGTTTGCTTTTTTTAAACAGTTTAATTCGGTTCTGTTGTTNGCGGCACGAGTCCGGCGTGTCCGGGCTCAGGATCTCCCGCAGGAGATTCAAACCTGGTACTCGGCTTTTTCTAGATCTACGGGTAGGACAGAGAGAGCGTTAGAGATCGTCGCAGTGGCGGCCGTTGACGACGGCTGACCCGTCGACCGCGTCGGAGAATTTCTCTGTTTATTGCCACAGTACCGATTTAAACCATTGAAAATTGTTATGTATAATAAATGAGAATCTGATTTTTGTACTAGCTGAGTTTTAATGATCATTTTCTTGTTTGCTTTTTTTAAACAGTTTAATTCGGTTCTGTTGTTGGAAAAAATGTGCATGACCGGTCGTTTGTTTTTTCGGAAACTGTGCTCCTCCGACGACGTCGAGTGGCCGCCGTGCACAGCGATGTACGTGCAACAACGACGTAAAAAACACGCAACGTTAAATAACACGAACGGAAACAAAAACAGGGAAACAAGGAGCTAGGAAAACAAATTAACGTAAAAGGCAGACAAGTTACAAGTTAAAAAACGTACGAGATAATTATTAAAGAATTAATTACGTGTACGTATAATAATGAATAACGGATGCAGGCAGGGGAGGGCATGCTCATGCGCATTCCGGTGCACGAGTGGTCGGGCGTGACGTGGATCGTGGGTGGGTGGGCGTTGCCAGTGAATGGATCTTTTCTTTTTTTTTTAATCTCAATACTCTTTTCTCTTTTCTTTTTTTTTCTCGTATATCTTTTTTTCTTAGAAACAGATCTCTTTGCCCAATCTTTTAATTTTTTTTTAGTGATAGCAATCGTGGATTTAGGTGCTCCGAAACTCGTCACCTTTTCTCCTCCTTCGGGTCCGGCAGCAAGGAAAGATGGGGGAGAGAGAATGTTGTAACACAACGATTACATTCACAAAAAACAATATCGTGGCGATAATGATAAGAAATATAACGCTAAATAACCGAACGTTACTTCTAGGCGGTGCTGTTTTAGGGAGCAGATAGATAAATTTCAACACGGTTTCACCATCACCGCGAGTCCCGGGTTTCGTTCTCTAGTCTCGTTTATTTCCACCTTCCTCGAGCGTTCGCAACGGAACTGACGTTCAAGTAGGAAACGAAATCGTAAATCAAACATGATAAATAGATGGCGGGTAACCAAGTAAAAAAAAAATAGAGAAACGAACAACGGATCATTGAATTGTGCTATACAACTATACAAGGTGTCGAGGAGCGCAAAGAGTGTTAAATATTCGATTTCTCTCAACATCTCGTAGTACAGGATCGACAGAAGGAGGAATTTGAAGCATATTCAGATAAAAATGTCCGTGATACTTCGACGGACCCAATTATAAGAACGTTCAACAATTAATAAATATCAACAGCGAAAGAATGTCTGGGGGGGTTTCTGGATGCAGTTTTGGGGTAGAGCCGCGATGCGTGCGGCTTACCTATCGTCTCTTTAGCTTAGGTATGTCCGAGTGTTCGAGTGTGAACGCGGCTTTTTACGGCTCGTCTAATACCGATAGACTGGAAGCAGCAAAAGAGTACAACAAGGTACGGTTAAACATTTCGACCACCGTCGCAGCGACGTCACGATTGCATCTTTAAAATTAATAACTTTCTCTTTTCTTAAATCTTTGTCAATGTCGTCATGCTCGGTGAAGCCGTGACATGCTACGTGAGTGAAGAAAATAGCCGCACGAGGAAACGGGATCAAGACCGCGTTGCCTCGTGACTTCAGATTGTAACGTGAAGAAGTAGAAGGGGTTAAAAGTGAGAATAAGTACCGCGAGCCGGTCTTGACGTGTTTGATCGATCGTCTCGTTTAAGTTCGNGCGAGCCGGTCTTGACGTGTTTGATCGATCGTCTCATTTAAGTTCGCGGGGTCCCGGAACGGGGTTCCCGTGTCCGTCAAAAGCGGTTCGCGTTTTCAAAAAATGAAGCAAACTACCGATCGAATGTTCAAGTAACAAGTAATCATCGGTGCATCTACAGAAATGTTACGCGAGAATCCATGAAACTTTTATATATACGAGCAAAGAAACTGGAGCGAAGCCGATGGTTCGAGCTTTCACAATTAAATCCGTCAATTTGCTCATTAAATATATATTTTGCACTATTTTCGATTACTGATAAAACGGAGTAAAAAACGTGAACAGGAACCATCGACTCGGCTGTCAAATTATTATCGTCTATCGATTGAGCGAGAGACGACGGAGCTGCATACGTGAACTGCCTAAGTGAAACGTGATAGTAATCTCGTGAATCGAGTGAGCAGAGTGGGATGACAAAAACATACCGACACACGGGAGAGAAATGAACGAATAAGAAGAAAACAAGGACAGCGAGTAGTAGTAGTATGCGTGGAGTAATGTTGGCAGTTAGAACAAAAGTAAGAGTGAACGATGAGAGATGCGAGTAAAGTGATTCGTCGAGGCGAGATCGAGAATGAACAAATGCAAGACGAGTGATCGCGAGGTATATGTATAATGAATGGAAGCTAGCCTTGGCCAACCGCGGAATCCGAATCAACGCGAAGCGTAATTAAGCGGCTTTAATCAATCATTATTATTATTATCAACGATCGATCGATCATCGGTCTCGGATCTACCGGTCTTGCCTCGTCTCTTATCTATGTACTCCCTAAGTCCGCCGAACGAAGGTATTTAGGGTACTGACTGGATGTTACTAGTGTGACTCCTAGCTGTATTTGCCTGTACTGCTGATCTCATCTACAGTCATGACAATCATCCTAAGTAGATAGTAGTAGATGGTAGTAGTGGTAGATTAGTAGGTCCTAGCAGGTAACATTGCAGAGCTGTAGTCTCGCATAGTGGGTAGTAGTAGTAGTAGTAGTAGTAGTAGCAGTAGCGGTGGTAGTACAGTAGTAGTAGTAGTAGTAGTAGTAGTAGTAGTAGTAGTAGGTAACAGTTAAGTATTGGAAAGAATCGGACAAGTCCCAGGCGGCAAGGTGGCAAAAGACTGATTTGCTCGCTCGATCGATCAACGACGAATCCACGTGTCATCGATCGCCAATTTCGTTTTGGCCGATCGACCCGTGCCTCTCATTTCTCGAACTCCGGTGCGTCGCGCACAGACACGTACATGTATACCGTCGGCGAGCTCATTGGATCGTTCGTGGTCTCGGGAGCAACCGTTGTCACGTAGTAGTAGTAGTAGTTGTTGTAATAGTAGTAGTAATGATGGTAGTAGTAGCAGTATAAGTAGTAGGTAGTAGTAGTAGCAGTATTAGTAGCAGTAGTGGTAGTACTTGGTTTTTATCTTTCAGTGTGGCTAGCGGAGGTTAGGCTTACTGTTCCGCCTCTCTATGATAAACACGCTGTCGTAATCTCGATTATCGAGGTGATGTGCGTGATGGTCACGATCACGGTTCGGGGGGGCCTGCTCGTGGACCGGCTCCGAGGTGGCAGTGGCGGGGGTGGTTACTTGCGTAGGAAGTGGTGGTTGATGAAGAGGTTGTGGTGGTGGTGGTGGTAGTTGCGGATTCAACGGGCTGCAACGGGTCAGCGTCGAGACTGACTCGTCGCACGCGTTTAGATTTGTCGACCTACAGAAAACACAGAGAGAGAGGAGGACAAGAGACGCCCACGTTTTTCTTTCCTTTTGTTTTTTTTTTTTCTTTGCATTCTAACAGACTCTTCTCCATATTCTTATTTTTCTCTATCCTCGGTTTTTCTATCGCGTTTGTTAAAAGCCGAGAGACCGAGAGGCTGGCGTTCCGATCTTCCATCAACGTTAAACTTGACCTTCGCTTACGGCCCGGAAGAACCTCTCGATCCCCGGCAGGACTGGTCTTCGACTCGCGTTGGCTCTCTTCTGATCCTTGCTCTGACCGCGGGGGTTCGATCAGCTCCACATTCGCAGCTCGCACCGCGGCGTTCTCCTCTAGACTTTCAATTTCGACCCGAATCGTCGCCCCGGCCGCGACACACAGCGAATAATAAATAAATGTATAAATTTATCGGGCGGCGCGCGTTTACGCGCTGAGCGAGAACCGATATCGGCGAGGCAGCCGCCGCGTACGGCTACAAATCCGGAACTGGAAGCGATAATCTTGGCAGTGGCTGAACCGTCCAGCCCGTTCTGGATATACGTGTTTTGTAGGTATAAACGTGCATTATCGGCTCCGCGGCTCGTGAAAACCCTCGGGAGGAACGCGAAAGATACGGCTGAATGGTAAACGCGCGGTTCCGTGGAAACCGAAAAATAGGGGGTTTATCGCGAGGGTGAGGCGCGTCGTGGAGGAGCGAACGGAAAAAGGGGGAAGAAAGATCCGCGGGCAGAAACGTTCGCGGACATTTGTGCGCCGATAACGGCCGGACACAAATTTACATTAACGCTTGGCGCCCCGCGGCACACGGTTAACTTTTGCGGTATTTTATTACGTCGGCCGGCGCCAATCGTCGAAATTAATGTTGACGCCCCGGCACGTCGCCAGCGATTTACTATACGCCGGAATCGTTCGCTAATTCATCGCGCGGATTTAATATCGGCCGCGTAAATACCGTGCGCGCATTAATTACGTTAATACAAACATTAGCATTTCTATCCCGGGCTGATATTTTCCGCGACGCGCATTACGCTCTCGCGAATCTGTTGAACGTCGCTTATGTACCGGTGTGAATTCCGCTCACGATTATCAACGATTTTCTACTTTTTCTTTTATCGTCGTGCGTCTTCGCGAAGAGGTTTAAACGGGGAACACCGTCGCGATAAGCCCGCTAAGCTTTGATTAAGACGCGCGGAAAAGAAACAACGCGGAGAAACGATCGGGGGTGGGGCGAGGGATCGGGGGGCAGATGAAAATGAAGGACGGTGCGAGTGAAATTGAGTTTCCGCAAAACTTTCAACGAGTCAGCGGCGGGTGAACGAACGAAAGAAAAAGACCGTGTGTAGGGGATGACGGCGGCGGCGGCGACGGCAGGTTTGGGGGGCGGGTGGAGATGAAAAAAAGAAACGGGCGTCGAACGACAAACGAAATGGCTCGTCGCGGGAAACAAAGGCGACATACGAATCCAGAATAGGCATCACTGCAGTCGTATTGTGGACTTTTGGATGCCACGATGGAAATCATAATAGTCGGCTGAGTACCCGCTACTACGCGTGCGGTAGTCCGTTCGTTGGCGTGATTTCAAAGCTTGAACACCTCGCTGTTATCGAGGCCGATTATTATTCATACATACATACGTATATGGTATATATATGTATATAAGTACGTACGATTCGTCGGGGAATGCGATGACGTCGGCGGGGCGAGCGTGTGCCTCTCTCACGCACATTTCACGAGCGTTTCTCGTTTTCTCTTTTAGAGTCTCTCGTTTCTCTTTTATAGCAGGTATCGCGTCGTCCGAGGACGAACCGTTTCCCTTTGCTTTTCTATTGTTTTTTTTGGTTTGCTCTTTTTCCGCTTGCCTCCGCGGCCACGAAAGCTGCGCGCTGACGCGGCGGAGGACGACCGCGGGGCCCGAGCGAACCGCGTCCGATCTGATCCAGAATCAACCTTTCTATACCCGAGGAGGACCAGTACAATTTCGCGAACGTAGAAACGAAGGTACAATTTACTTCGCAAACAGTGTACAAAGAGCTAACAGGTAATTATTAATTGATCGGGAATAAAAGTAGCTAAGTTGACTGGGGCATGGAAACAAGAAAGGAACTTCAAGTCGAACTCAGCGAAATGGAGTTGGAACGAGTTGATCAGCTTTTCGTGAAGATAATTGGATTCGCACATACCCCGGCGAGGGGTGTATCGATCGTGGTCGCACGACAAAAAAAGAAGTCGCCTCGGCTAGGGTCGGTTCGATCCTCTTTCTGCTTCTCGCGCGTCTCGCTGCTCTTGGAATTAAATTCTACCGGCGACAAGGTGTTCTATTTCGGCGAGGACCAGGTCGAACGCTTAGGTGTGCCGTTCGCTCGTGCCCCCGTAGGACTCCCGCGCGCTCCGCAGGCAAACGCGAATCGTATGTATGTCCCTGACGTTACGTATGTACAATTCGTCGATCGTTTCGCGCGAAACCGATCCAAACCTCGTCCAAAATACCTCTGCTGCTGCGGTTTAGTCTGCCGGTTGCTCATCGCTACTATCTGCGTGGTTTCGTGTTCTTTCGTTTCGTTTGATATTATTTAATTCTTTTTTAATAATGCACGGCACAAGATCAAAAGAGTGTTCTTAGGTTTGCTTCGCTCCCTTTCTCCTAACTCGTTTATTACTTTTCTCTTTGCAACAACAAGAAGGGGGGCCGCTGTTTACGTGAAAGTGAACGTCGAGAGGCGCCGCGACGAGGACTCGAATCCTCCCCGCGTCGCGGCCGCCTCTCTCTCTCTCTCGCGACTTACAACTTAGAGATATGTTAAGAGACTATGCCGTTCGTTCAATAACTCCACAAGTTCTCTCTCTGCTACAACCATTTTATTCGACACAATTCGTACAGACGAGAATTGCTCCTCTCGGTTACAAGCTACGGTTATTAAACGAATGACACCATCGTGTAACTTCTCCCGGACCGTATTCATCTATGGTAATATCGATGTTTATGCGTAAATACCGGGGTAAATAGTTCGAATTATATCTGTTAGCTATTGATTACTTCGTGAGAGGTTTCTTAAATGCTTGCGGTGCTTCGGTCGCCTAATGCTCGTAAGAGGGGGTGGAGTGGACTTAATTGCTAGCTCTGGCTAAACCTAAGTGATTGATGTATATATATCTCTTCCGAGCTCGCATCTGCACTCACGTCTCTCCTATTTTTAACCAATCTCTATTTCATCTGCACATACACAGTGTCTTAGAAAAAGTGTCAGAATCCAAGGAGATATCTCTGAACAACTATTTCTTTTGACAAAACGAGAAATGACGTATAGTTTATGAATTATTAACGAAAACAACTGACCAATGACAGGATCCTAGCGTTACAACATAATTTAAAAACCATATTTCACTTTCCATTTCGTCAAAAGAAATTACCATTCATAAATACCTGCAGTATTTTGAGCTCTAGCACATGTTTTCGGGACACCCAGTATATACGTAACTCGAATTGATGTTCGAAGAGTGGAAGTACGTACGTGCAGATGCGATCTGGTCTACGTCCTTCGTTTATTACTCGTCGATAGATCCCCATTAGGGGGAGAGAAACTTAGATAGTCGTAACCCTGCGATACTTGGGGGGTGAAAGAGAAAACTTTCGGAGATAGACACTCACTTTTTCAAAGGCACTGTTCCCTGGGGCCCCTGCCCTGCGCCGTTCCTGGCGTCGGTGACCCGGCAGGCCACCATACTATACGCTGAAAGCAGTTCTACAATGTTACAAGATTATGTTAAATGAGTATGCGCTCGGGATCACAGCTGCTCGCCCGGCTCCTGCGTTACTGGCACATCCGCGCCTCCCTCGACTAATCGGATACATTTTCCTGGGACCTAATCGAAGGATACGAGGGACGCGAGATGGCCGAGAGCCCAGGTGCGGGCCAGACTCGAAGAAACAACCACCAATTCGCGCCTATCTACAAGAGATGCTGCTAACGACTCGCCATAATCGCTCGTTTAATCCCGNCTGCTCGCCCGGCTCCTGCGTTACTGGCGCATCCGCGCCTCCCTCGACTAATCGGATACATTTTCCTGGGACCTAATCGAAGGATCCGAGGGACGCGAGATGGCCGAGAGCCCAGGTGCGGGCCAGACTCGAAGAAACAACCACCAATTCGCGCCTATCTACAAGAGATGCTGCCAACGACTCGCCATAATCGCTCGTTTAATCCCATAAACTGTACAACGTCTCGTCTACAAGATTCAGAGACGTAATCGGTTCGTTAGCAGCAGCTCCGTCGTCGGTACGACGCGGCGCACTCCTACCTTTCTCCTGTTTTCGTCTTTTCCGCTTATTGCAAATCTTCACCGCGCATATGCTGAGGATGATCGCGACGATGAAGAACAGTATACCACCGACGACGCCCGCGGTGATCGCCTTGTGCTTGACGCGGGCCGGCACCGGAAACTTCACCTGGTCGCTGGCGCCGTGGTTCGTCGCCGAGTTGGCGAACACTTGGAAATAATAGGTCCTGCCACCGACCAGATTCTTCACTGTACCATGAAACACAGAATCCGTCCGTCCATTTAGTCCTTAGGCCTAATCCCACCCTCGGTCAGGTTATTAATCGAATTTTATTACACAGAACTGGGACAGTTTTTGACAGTCTCTTATGACGGGAGGAATTCCTTCGGGACTTAATCGGACGCTGCGGAGATAAATGGAGCGTGGACCGTAATAAAGGGGGGCATACCCAAATAGCTGGTTTCCTCGGGTCGGATCTGTCCCTTGTTGAGCTTTTTCCAGGGTCCGTCCGTCTTGTACTTGATGGTGTAGTACTGGATCAGGTGATTACGCTCCGTGGGGGCTTCCCAAGATATCAGGAAACCGTTGCTGACCTCTGTCACCGTCAGATTCTTGGGAGGACCTGGCTTTGGTCCTAACGATTCGCGTCGCATTAATAATAGTCAGAAAGACGGTGGGACCGAATAAGAGGAACACGGTTTCTTCCCCCGGCCCCTCCCGGTTCTTCCCTAATCATTCTCAAGGATTTGCCCGCGTTCACGGCTATATATGTACGGGAGGGCGGGCTAAGTAACGACGGTTGCAAATTGGAATTGAACGCGTTAATAAGGCCTGACGAATGAATGCCGGAAGTAATTAAGTCGTGACACTAATGCATGTAAGTAGTGACGAAACAAGATGAGCTCACGCGTCTCCGATTCCATCGAGAGGTTGCTTCAATATCCGCGACGAGATAATATTACCGCGACTCAACACAGTTAGGAGAAATGCGTTTCTGTATATACGCCGTAAGAATTAATTCGCCGAGTAAATATCGGGGCTCGGCTTAATTGAGGGGAAAAGTTGATGACGGAAGTATACACCGAGGGAAAGCAGCCGCGTTGTTTCCTCTGTCGCGCGGATAAAATTTGCAAACGTTAAACAATACCGCGGGCACAATGCGATCAATTTTCGCGATGAAAAAATACACCTGCTCGTGGGCCGCGCGCCGATATTTCACCGATCGTTCCTGCGGTATTTACCATGTCCCTATTTGTTAACTTCATTTCCGCGCCCGTGCGCGCCGAATAAATTCGTCGACCGCGCCGCGCATACAAATAAATCCGCGCCGCCCGTGCATTAGGAACCGCGCGCGAACGCACGCGGCACACGCGTGCACTTAAAAGCGCGCATACACAAAAATATAAATGGATCAGGCGATGTGGGGGGCGGCGCGGAGCGCCGGGGATATCGTGAATAACCGGAACCCGGTTATTGTATTCGCGAAAAAGCTTTTTACCAATGTAACGGCCGCGAGTGGCTGCAATTAATTCGCGTTGCCTCCGAATGGAAATTTCCCGCCCCCGTCCGCGCCGGGCAAACCTGAATTTTCCCGTTTTTGTCCGCCGCCCAGGTTTTGTCAACGCCGCGCGACCCCCTTTGATCTACATACCGCCCGGCGATCGACCCCTCTGTTTTCTCTAGCCCCCGAACTCCGCGGAACTCGAGGCGTTTCTTAGTCCGCAGAGATAAGACGACGTAGTTCGTCGAACTTCCGGCGGGAACCACCGGCTCGGAGCAAGCAGGTCGATAATGGGACAACAAAGCTGACAAACAGCGAGAAAAACCGATCGGCGTGCTTGAAAAGTCAACTTCGCGGCCAACCGCGCGCCCCCCTGCTAACGAGATTACGCGTTTTCGCGATTCTCTCTTTCGCCCGCTTTTTTTTTTCTATCGACTTCCCGCGTCGACTCATAAAAAATTCTCACCCGATACGCGTTCGAAACTTCGCAACGTTTTTTNAAACAGCGAGAAAAACCGATCGGCGTGCTTGAAAAGTCAACTTCGCGGCCGACCGCGCGCCCCCCTGCTAACGAGATTACGCGTTTTCGCGATTTTCTCTCTTTCGCCCGCTTTTTTTTTCTATTGACTTCCCGCGTCGACTTATAAAAAATTCTCACCCGATACGCGTTCGAAACTTCGCAACGTTTTTCTGTAATCGTACTACTCTTTCTTCCGATAGAATATTTCATTTAAATCCGGGATTAAGGGAGGGAGATAAATAATGCGCGGAGAAAGTTCGAACAGAAGTTTTCCATCGGGCTCTCTCCCTCTTCGGAAGTTCTCATCGATCAATTTACAAGGTTCAATTAAAAAGTTCCGGGATCGGCGGGGCGCGGCGGAAAGCGACGAGAAATCAAAGAAATAAACAAAAATACCTTGTGGGAACGCGTTGCCGATGGTATCGGGCGGTAACGTGGCGATATTATGATCTGAGACGTCTGAAACGAGAGAAAAGAGGTCTGGAGTCGTAAGGAATCAGAGTTTCGAGACGAACGGACAGACGGAGAGTGGACGGGTGATCGTGCCGTAATAATGGGTCGCGGAGCAAAGGGAGAGGAGGCCCCGGACCGTAGAAGAGGATATCCTCGCGAATCCGATCCACCGGAATTCTCGTTAAGCTGGCTGTAATCGCGTTACTCGAGGCGGGCTAACGAGTTTCGAGACCGCTGATGCGTAGACGCTGCTGGCTGTGCGATGCGATGACCGGGACGGGACGGGACGGGAAAAGGCAGAAATTGAAGCTGGCGGGAAAAGAAACGGGCGAAGGGTGGGAAAGCTTGCGCGCGTCTGTTCGCGAGTTATTAGCGGAAATCTCTGATCCGGACACGTTATTAATATGGAAATGCCGGACAAAACGGGGGGGCGGCGCCGCGGGCTTTGCGATCTCGCCGGGATTACGCGTGTCCGCGTACAGATGTATGAAATAAAGATTTACGAGATAGAGATTTACGGTGAGGAAGAAGAGACGACGCGGAGGGGCCGCGCCGCCGAGGGATATACGACGGCCGGGGGATTGGAGATCGACGACGGAGCCCTCTCCTCTTTGGGACTGGTCTCGGGAGCCGGATAAAAATCTGTGGAAGCTCGTGCAGGAAAAATCGAGGCACCGTGTGTACAAATGGAAGGCAATGAACCGGCGGATTCGAGGGAAGGAAATAAAAGCGGAAATAGAATGAACGGCTCGATGGGTTTTCCGATACGATAAGTCGCGACGGAAGTCTTCCGTTCCTTTTCTCTTTTGCGCCCCTTCTTCTTTTTTTACTCTTGTTTCTCCTTTCGAGGGCGAATTTTAGTGTAACTTTGAAATTCTCGCGCACAATCGGTATTTCCCGGCGAATCGGTCGAACGGTTAAAAGAGAGCGAGAGAGAGAGAGAGAGAGAGAGAGAGGGGGGCGGGCAAGGCTTTCCCTCCGCGCGAGGCATCTTTACGAAATCGTTCAACCGGCGTTCTTTGTTAGCAAAGCGAGATTGTTTTTAAGGGGGAGCCTCGATTCGACCTCGGCTTATGGTCGATCGCGTTCAAATACAAGATTGTCCCTTTGATTCCGGACTCAGTTTGCGTTTCTTCCGCTCCTCGCGAACAACTCTCCCACAACGACTCTACCACGCGTTTAACAATGGACCTACCGACGCTTCCTAACTGTACCTATTCCTACCGCGACCGGTCTTTTTACCACAACTTGCATTTTTTATATTCTATATTATTATACTGGATGTAAGATCTTACCGCTTTCATCCGTGGCTGCAGCTTGACCGGCGCTCGAGGATGGCGTCGCTGAGTGAGTCAGTGCCACATCTTCGAGGGGTGAAGAAAATAGATAAAACAAGGAACCAGTTTGCATTGGGCATGCGATTTGTTAATCGGTAAACAAGACTGTTAGTCGGACGACTTTTGGAATTTCAAGAGACAAGAAATTACGGCACGTTTTACATATAATAATAATAATAATAATAATAATAATAAAAAGTGGTTACCGAGCGTCCTGATGGTAATGAGCTTGCTCAGCATCCCGTCGCCCAGGGCGTTCTTCCCGATCACCTGGAACTCGTACAGCATACCTGGCGTCAGACTGTTGATCGTCACCGTCGTGCTACCAGACGGTGTCACCGGGATCATCTTCCATTCCGACGTTCCCGATTCCCTGTACCTAATTAAATCACGCATTTCCTCTGTACTTCAAAGAACACATTCTGTTAATTAAAACATATTCACTCCTCATTTAATAAAAAGTACTTATCTAATTATAATCATACTAATGCTGAAATAAATCTGTCTCTTTTATAATAATATTAATTATAATTAAATGAGAATATCGCGAGACGCTCATATAAGCCAAACAGACTCAGTCACCTATTCGATATTTTCAATGATTCTAGACCTACCATTAGACAAAAGCTTCGAGATCATTTTTCATCTGACTAGCAAAAACAACGATCTAACTTGCTTAAGGTAGTTCTACACCAAAACGACTTAACGATTAGAAAAATCTGAAATTTAGCGTATGAGTAGGTTTTAATTAAATAATGACTCAGTTAAATTTTGGTGAACTTTTAGAGCTTAAGAAAAAAGTAATAAAGATTTCAATTCAAATCGTTTTTCGCAAATACCTAAGTTCCTATTGGTCGGACGACGTATATACATCAGATCGAAATTGTAGATCGATAAATTCTCTACAACAATCGTTCTTGACATTTTTTGCCTGCGAGCGACTGTTTTCAAAGTAAGACGCGGCAAAACTTTGGATGAACTGAAGTTTCCAAAAACATTACGTATGCGGCTTGCCTTCGAAAGCTTCAACTTTTGCCGCGTGTTAGTTTGAAAACAGTTGCTCGCAGGCAAAAAACGTCAAGAATAATTGTTGAAGAGAATTTATCAATCTATAATTTCGATCTGATGCATATTCGTCGTCAGACCAATAGAAACTTAGATATTTACAAAAAACGATTTAAATTAAAATCTTTCTAACTTTCTTATCGAGCACTAAAAGTTCACCAAAATTTAGCTGAGTCATTATTTAACTAAAACCTACTCATACGCTAAATTTCATATTTTTCTAATCGTTAAGTCGTTTTGCT
>SMSR01015355.1:0-13651 GCA_019453355.1 Ceratina japonica | reverse complement strand
AAATAAATATTCCTTTTAAATAAGAAGTGAAGATATGTTGATAATTTGTTTATAAAGATTTACCAGATGGTGTAATCCTGCTTGTAATCAGGTCCCCCGGAGTATCCCGGCAGCCAGCTCAACGTGACCGAGAACTCGGTGGCTGTTCCGGTTACGTTGTAGGGCGCGTGCGGCTGCGTGCCCTCGACGATCAGCTGCGTGGAGGCGGAGATCGTGGCCACCTCGTTGGACGCGACGCATTGATAAAAACCGAAGTCCGAGCGGCGCAGGCTCTCGATCGTTAAATTGCCACCGATGATCTTGGCCCGGTTGCGTGGAATGGACGAGCCGTCCCTCTGCGCAATTAAACCGTGACGTGAAACGCGAGCCCCGCCGTTTAACGAGCCGGGGGAGATTGAAACTCCGTTCCCTTTTCCCGGTTAATCGATCTTTTATACCGGAGTGAAACGCGACCGGAAATCGATGCGACCCGAGCGCAGCGGACGGGCCCGGCGTTAATTTTTCTTAATTGCGATTTAATCGAACGCTCGCAATTTCTTATTCTAATCCCCAGCCCCCGTCGACGTAATTAAATTTTTGTGCGTGCGATAAGAATACAAGAATTTTATCGAAACTCATAAAGGAATGAAGAGAAATTTATTTGAAAGATCGAAGTGTCGATNACCGGAGTGAAACGCGACCGGAAATCGATGCGACCCGAGCGCAGCGGACGGGCCCGGCGTTAATTTTTCTTAATTGCGATTTAATCGAACGCTCGCAATTTCTTATTCTAATCCCCAGCCCCCGTCGACGTAATTAAATTTTTGTGCGTGCGGTAAGAATACAAGAATTTTATCGAAACTCATAAAGAAATGAAGAGAAATTTATTTGAAAGATCGAAGCGTCGACCGTACCCTGTGCCACTGAATCGTCGGTTTCTGGGTTCCCTCGGCCTCCTGGGCGTCGCAGTGCATCTCCACGGCCTCGCCCACCTTCTTCTGGTAAATCGACTCCGGCTCGAGGGTGAACACGGGCGGATTCCTCACGAGCACTTCCATCGGTCCGGAACTGCCCTGCGTCCCCTGCGCGTTATAAGGCGTGCAGGTGTACCGGCCCTGGTGGTTCTCGTTCACCCGCATGAACAGCAGCGAGCCGTTGTTCATCACGACGATGTCCTTCGTCTGGTACGGTTCCAGCAGCCGCTTGTCCTTCGTCCAGGTCACGTACTGCAGAGTCGGGTTCGCCTTTATGTAGCAGTGGACCACGCCAGCCAAACGAAACGGCAGATACTGCACCGTCGGAGTGAACGTCACCTTCGCCGGATCTGCGGCCGATTCGTACAATTTAATTGTCGACCTAATTGCGCCGGGCTGTGGCCAGGGATTAAAACGATTAAAAGAGCTCACATTCTACGTTGAGGTAAGCGCTGGCACTTTGGGGGTCGCCGATGCCGTTCGTCACCTCGCACAGGTACTGGCCAGAGTCGTCGGCGCTCACGGGGTTGATCACGAGGCTGCCGTCGGCCTTGATCGACACCCTCGTGTCCAACGCGGAGACCTCCGTCACTGGCGCGCCTTCGCGGAACCAGCGAACGGTCACGTTGCCGGGCAGAGCCTTCGCCTCGCATGAAAACTGCACCTTCTCGCCTTCAAGCTTCGTCTGGTTCGTCGGGGGCACCGTGATCACCGCGCCGCCTGTAAATCAAACAATTTTACTGTAATAATTACTATATAAATACTATACAGGAGTCTTTTGTTATTTTATACAATAAACTGATTAAGGAAGTTCATCCGGTTAAGGTTGTACTCCCCCAGCTGTATAGTGTGTGCAAAGTTTGGCGCCTCGTAAAATGCCCATACAAAAGTAAAATTAATATTATATATATTTTTATTATTAAATTATGTTATATTATTATAACATAACGAAAGAAAAAACTGAAAAAGTAATAATTTATTATGATTTTAACGATTTTAATTAAAAATAGTCTCAACTTCGTGTATTTTTGTCAATGGGTCAATAATCCCATTATAAATGTATATGCAAAATTTAAATATAATTTGCGAGCTAGTTTTAAAGTTACGACGGAATTACGGAAAAATTTAATTCTTTTGGGATTAAATTATTTTTAATTGTAATTGATTAATTAGGTATAATTTGACGTATTCACAAGTACATGCCATTATTTTTTAAACATTGTTTTTTCAATAATTCCAACAAAATTAGCCATATTTCTCGAATCTCCATAAGAACACATATTAACTTTAAATTACTATATCTTTAAAACTAACTCGTAAATCATAGTTAAATTTTGCACATACATTTATAATGGCATTGTTGACTCACTGGCAAAATTTTATTGGGCTGACATTACTTCCAGATATGGGGAGTACAACCTTAAGGAATTAACCGATAGATCTCCAACAAAAATTTTGATAGTCTATAACAGTATATCAGGATACCTGAAAAAAATGTTTAAGTCATTTGGATACCTTAATGATGATTAATATAAATATTTTTTACAATTTTACATGTAGTCATATGGAAAAGAGTGATTTCCCAGACTTCTATCGTTAATTTATTAGTTATTGACAGACAGTTTTGAATGAAACTTATGTTATATTAAAGAGAAACATTTAACGAATATTTTAATTGCAAATTTAGGTAGATTGAGTGACTATGAATCGAGAAATATCTAAACACAACAAACGAAATCTGCGTCTTTCAGTAGTAGATAACCTCCGTTATTAATATGTTCGCTAGTCAAGCAAGCTCCCCTTTTCTATAACTTGCATTTGACTTGTTATGTACCAGATGAACCTCCTTAACTAACTATAAATACTATAATTTTATTAGAATATAATTAAAGCTTAAGTTTGTTCCTTCTGGAAGGAAATCTCGGAGCAGCTTTCTATAATTTCATACATATAGTAACGATGAGAAAAAACCGCAATGATTGCTATTACGTAATAAAAATTTGCTGTTTCTTAATCTACTGGAGTTTCGTCTTTGGGAAAGTAATTTTGAACGACAACTATGAGTATCGAGTTACCAAGATTGGGGAAAGGCAACACAGAGGGATGAAAGGGAGCGACGGTGATGCTGGCAGCCCGTCAGAGACGTCAGTCTGGTTCGTGCCGGAAATACGCCGGCCAACCAATATCCTGGCAGAAACGATGAGCCCCCGCGCCGGAGAGAAGCTTTTTAACTCCGGTCTGGCGCGGAAACGCGTCGCGAAAACTCGATTTTCATCGCTGCTCGCATCGACGCGTCACAGGCGACGATAAATAAACAAATGGCACGGTACAGATACGTGCAGAGCTGCAGCCTCGGTCCAGGAGACCGATGACTGCATACAGACGGATGAATGATGGACTGTTGTTTCAGAAACATAGTTCCCGGCTAAAGGGCAGCTCTGAAAACCGACGAAATTGCTAGGAAACTGTGAACCGTCTCGACGAGCTTCAAGTTCTCCGTAGAAAATGAGGGCGGGAATTCGAGAGTAGGACAGGGCAGTAAAAAAATCCAACTACCTGCNACCAATATCCTGGCAGAAACGATGAGCCCCCGCGCCGGAGAGAAGCTTTTAACTTCGGTCTGGCGCGGAAACGCGTCGCGAAAACTCGATTTTCATCGCTGCTCGCATCGACGCGTCACAGACGACGATAAATAAACAAATGGCACGGTACAGACACGTGCAGAGCTGCGGCCTCGGTCCAGGAGACCGATGACTGCATACAGACGGACGAATGATGGACTGTTGTTTCAGAAACATAGTTCCCGGCTAAAGGGCAGCTCTGAAAACCGACGAAATTTCTAGGAAACTGTGAACCGTCTCGGCGAGCTTCAAGTTCTCCGTAGAAAATGAGGGCGGGAATTCGAGAGTAGGACAGGGCAGTAAAAAAATCCAACTACCTGGTTTCCTTACTCGAACGACTTTCCGTTTGCCGGAGCCTCAGACACACAGAAAGGATCAACAGGGTGCATTATATTCCCCTCGATACCGAAGAGCTCTCTTCGAGGAAGCGAGGAGGCAGCGTGCTCGAAGAATTTTATAACTTGTGGCTTTCGAGAAAGGAGGAGGAAAGAAGAAGAGGGGACGACGGCGAGGGTTTCAACTGAGACTGAGGGGGATTCGAGTTCGGCCGAATATCTCGACGTATATAATGGGAAGAGGGAATCGATCTCGGCCAACAAAAGAGCGAACTTCTTCCCCGGGATCCGACGGTATTTTCTGCAATCCGATCTATCTTCGCCGGGAATTAAGTTCGATCGCGTTCCCGTGCGAACGAGACCGGCCACGTCGCGTCGAACGTCCGCGCGCAGCTCGGACTCCGCCGTTTCAACTTTCCGCGGCCGTCGGAACGCGCGCAAACTTTCTAACGACGAAAATTAATCGTCCCCCCGCTCGCGCGATTCAATTCCACGAGGCGGCGGCGGCGGGGCGGGCGACCGTGGTTGCTTTTGAAACAATGAAAAGCCGGGGGTCGCGGGTCGGTCGCGGCGATCGAATCGGCTCCGCTGGGAGACCGCAACCGCGAGCGTCAAACGGCGGCCGGGCGTGCCGCGGATTCCGCGACGACGAGAAGCGCGCGAAGTGAACTCGACAAAGTGGCCTCCCGCCTCCTGACAAACGGGGAACGATGATATTCGACCCGGAATCTCTGGAACCCGCGTGCCTGACAACCCGACGAATTCGCGACCGACCCGGATAAATATTCGCCGAATATAAAATTACCAAACCTCGCGAGAGCCACGAATCCGATCTCCCGATCATTTATCGCGTCCTAAGCTACTGACGATAAAGCCGGGGTTAATTTACGGCATTTTTCCTCTTGACAAAACAATTACAGCCCGCGGATTAGGTAAACTAGTAACAAACATTATTATCGGAGGGTATTTGCGCATTTGGACAACGGGATTCAACGGAGGGGAAACGGCGCCGCAACGGGGATGAATTTCGGAGCAGGGAGCTCGGTAAATATTCAAAGAGCAGATTCAAAAGTTTCACGCCGACGAGTGGTGGAGGAGGCAAGTTCGCAGGAGCCAGTCCCGTCGGCGTCGGCGGCTCGAGGATCCTCCGCATTAATGGTGCAGTCTGTCGGCGGTGTTTTATATACGCGGACGACGACGAACGAGGTAGAACGAGGAAGAGAGAAAGACGCTACCTCCGCCCCTTCGCGTCTACTTTGCACCCACTGGCTGCTCCATGACTCGCGAGCCGCGGTGCCTACGGTTTATTAGTTCGAAAACTTTCGTCGGACTTTCTGCCTATATAAATCTCCCGTAAACAGAGCGCGTCGCGATTTTTCAGACGGATCAGACAGCTAATCCGATTGAAATTCCTTTAGAATATGGGCGATCATGAGTTAAAGGAACAAGGTGTATTCTATATGTCAATTCATTTTCTACCTCTTCTGTGCAGTTTCCGTTTTTCACGTGACTATTCCAGTCCCTTAAGCATAATTATTTTCTAAATTTTTATAGCTTGAGGTAATAGCCAAGAATGAGAAATTTCGAGAGCGTCGCGATTTTTCAGACGGATCAGTCAGCTAATCCGATTGAAATCCCTTTAGAATCAAACATGGGCGATTATGATTTAAAGGAACAAGGTGTGTTCTATATGTCAATTCATTTTCGACCTCTTCTGTGCAGTTTCCGTTTTTCACGTGACTATTCCAGTCCCTTAAGCATAATTATTTTCTAAATTTTTATAGCTTGAGGTAATAGCCAAGAATGGGAAATTTCGAGAGCGTCGCGATTTTTCAGACGGATCAGTCAGCAAATCCGATTGAAATCCCTTTAGAATCAAATATGGGCGATCATGATTTAAAAAAACAAGGTGTGTTCTATATGTCAATTTATTTTCGACCTCTTCTGTACAGCTTCCACTTTCACGTGACTATTCCAGTCCCTTAAGCATAATTATTTTGAAAATTGTTATAGCTTGAGGTAATGGCCACGAATGAGAAATTTCGAGTGCGTCGCGATTTTTCAGACGGATCAGTCAGCTAATCCGATTGAAATCCCTTTAGAATCAAACATGGGCGATTATGATTTAAAGGAACAAGGTGTGTTCTATATGTCAATTTATTTTCGACCTCTTCTGCACAGTTTCCACTTTCACGTGACTATTCCAGTCCCTTAAGCATAATTATTTTGAAAATTGTTATAGCTTGAGGTAATGGCCACGAATGAGAAATTTCGAGTGCGTCGCGATTTTTCAGACGGATCAGTCAGCTAATCCGATTGAAATCCCTTTAGAATCAAACATGGGCGATTATGATTTAAAGGAACAAGGTGTGTTCTATATGTCAATTCATTTTCGACCTCTTCTGCACAGTTTCCACTTTCACGTGACTATTCCAGTCCCTTAAGCATAATTATTTTGAAAATTTTTATAGCTTGAGGTAATGGCCACGAATGAGAAATTTTGAGTGCGTCGCGATTTTTCAGACGGATCAGTCAGCTAATCCGAATGAAATCCCTTTAGAATTAAGCATGGGCGATCATGATTTAAAAAAACAAGGTGTGTTCTATATGTCAATTCATTTTCGACCACTTCTGTGCAGTTCCCATTTTCCACGTGACTATTCCAGTCCCTTAAGCATAATTATTTTGAAAATTGTTATAGCTTGAGGTAATGGCCACGAATGGGAAATTTCTATATATAACTCTGTACGTATTAAATTGTACAGTCGTTAGCTGTAGGTAAAAGGCAAAAGGCGAGGCTGGGAAAGCGATGATGAAGATGAATGTTCCCGTAACCGAGTACAAATCTGCGGCTGGGGCGGTCGAAAAGGGGGAGAGAAAAAGAGACAAATCGCCTTTTAACTGGTCCCTCCGCGAGGAACATCCTAATTGGCTCCGAGCGGCGGAAACTATCTCTAACGCGAATTTTATCGCGCGGCCAACGATAGTCGATACCCGGGCGAACGCGATTCTCCCCCCGGTTTTTTTTTTCTTTTTTTTTTGTCAGACTTTACGAGGTATTATATATATGTATATATACTTTACGGATGCACCGGCCTCTGTAAGATGCTTATGCAATCTTTCGCGCGAGCAAATTGTTATTATCTCTCCCGTGGGTACCTTCCAAGGAGCTGTTAAGGGTCCGCGGGAGATAAGAGCTTTTCCTTTTGCCTCTCTCCTTCTTGCGAGGCGCAGTTTAAGTACACTGTCGCTTAAAGTTATGATTCCGCGGCGGCGCGACGGTTCCGTTACCGTGGACGCAAATTTAATGCAGCGGTAAACTATTTAAGAAAACTGATGTTCAACGAACAAATTGTCCGAAGTTATCTCCGTTCTCGTCGAACGGGCACCGGGACCCGTTCGCGAGATTACGCGTTCGATTATTAGATTAACGGGGCAGAGATTGTCGGGGACTTTTGAGCGACGGTGTACGCGCGCGGCCCGGCCATAATTAGAACGTCGGATAATTAAAATATGCGCGGAGGAGCGAAAGAGGAGCGAGAAACGGCAAGTGGCTGCGAGGAAGTTGGAAACTGCTCGGCTGGTCAATTTTACGAGCGGCCCCGAAGACGTTCCGCAGATTAAAAGCAGCGTAAAAGTTACACCGTTATATACCGTCGATGGGGTCGACGGAAAGAGAGGGAGAAAGAGAGAGAGAGAGAGAAAAGGGGGGTAGGTTTTCAACGGTCCCATCGGGGTCGATTCACTGGAACGAGACTTTAAGAAGTTCCATAAAATCGCCGGCAAAAAAGCCGCGGCCCGGAACTTCGTTTTAACCTCTTACCGGCGGGCGCGGAGGATCCTTCCCAGGATCGATCCGGGCATTTCCCGGCGAGCGAATCCGGCAACAAAAACCGTACCGGTTGTACCGAGGCGTTGCGGTTATCGGAATTTCATTATCGGCGCTCGATCGATTATAGCAGCTACCGAAAATACCCCCGATAACTTCTAATAACAAGCCGCCTCTCGATAATTATCGTGCCGATCCCCCGTATATTAATTATCGGCACGCGGGGAATTTCTGCCCCCCCGTCCCCCCTATCGAACCTCGAAAATTTCGCCGTCAAACAGAACCGATCCCTTCCTTCGCATCCGTCACGAAACGCGTCAACGGAATTCATCATACTGAATTTCTAAGCCTAATCATTTTTAACTTCGAGTATTAATTAATATTGGCACCTAGAGAATTTTTGTCTCAGCCTCGAAAATCAAGTCAAAGAAGCGATCTCTTATATCCAACAGAATTCATTAAAAATGATTAATTAATAATTATTGGCACGCGAATTTCTGCAAAATTGCAAACAAAACCGATCCCTTCCTTCGCATCCGTCACGAAACGCGTCAACGGAATTCATCATACCGAATTTCTAAGCCTAATCATTTTTAACTTCAAACATTAATTATTATTGGTACCCAGAAGATTTTTGTCTCAGCCTCGAAAATTCAAAGTCAAAGAAGCGATCTGTTATATCCAAAAGAATTCATTAAAAATGATTAATTAATAATTATTCACCGCGGAGAATTTCTGCAAAATTGCAAACAGAACCGATCCCTTCCTTCACATCCGTCACGAAACGCGTCAACGGAATTCATCATACTGAATTTCTAAGCCTAATCATTTTTAACTTCGAGTATTAATTATTATTGACATCTAGAGAATTTTTGTCTCAGCCTCGAAAATCAAGTCAAAGAAGCGATCTCTTATATCCAACAGAATTTATTAAAAATGATTAATTAATAATTATTGGCACGCGAATTTCTGCAAAATTGCAAACAAAACCGATCTCTTCCTTCGCATCCGTCACGAAACGCGTCAACGGAATTCATCATACTGAATTTCTAAGCCTAATCATTTTTAACTTCGAGTATTAATTAATATTAGCACCTAGAGAATTTTTGTCTCAGCCTTGAAAATCAAGTCAAAGAAGCGATCTCTTATATCCAACAGAATTCATTAAAAATNTTACAATTTCATAATGAATTAGCAAAATGTATTGTGCAATAAAATAATGAAACGTAATTTCCGTATCGCGTTTTAATGATTCGATTTTGTCCGAGTAGTTTGTATGCCGACAACGTTAACGCGGTTTTATTGAAATGTAAGGAATTACACGTCGTAATCGAATTGTACGTTATTCTTCAGATTTTAATGAACATGTCCGATGGTTAAATATTCATGGTATTGAACAAAGTTTTGAAATAATATAGGGATTGAAATAATAATTAGGATTAAATAGTTGGGCTTTGATTCTCTGGATAGTATACAACAAGAATTAAAAGATATTCTAGTTCTTCTGTGATAAAATGCTATTTGCCAGAAATTTACAATTCTTAACGTCAATTTGTATTATTCTAAAAATTACTCGATTTTGATTAATCTAATCATATGTAGGTTCTCATAATTACTTAATGTAAAATATTGTATTTGCTACATTATAATAATTACTTTGTACTTTTTTTTCAAAAAGTTATAAATTATACATTCTATTCAAACTGTAGACTCATTACAAAAATTTACACATCATTAATTTTATAAATTACGTACTATTATCCTAAGATTTTGAAAATTTTCAGTAGATACACTAAATTGACTCCAAAATTTGGATGGAGTCAATCTTAAAGCACTTACCAGCGATGATGACGCGCGCGGTGTGACTGATCTGTCCCTCGCCGTTGCGCGCGATGCATGTATAATCGCCGATGTCCTCGTTCTTGATCGTCGAGATCCTTAGCTCGGTGCCGTCGTTGAAAATGCCGATGGTGCTGGACGGCNAAGTCAAAGAAGCGATCTCTTATATCCAACAGAATTCATTAAAAATGATTAATTAATAATTATTCACCGCGTAGAATTTCTGCAAAATTGCAAACAGAACCGATCTCTTCTTTCGCATCCGTCACGAAACGCACGAAATACGCAACAGAATTTATTATACCGAATTTCTAAACGCGATCATTTCTATCTCCGCATCAAAGGATTGTGATAACAATTAAAGCGCGGGTGTATCCAAAGACCGTTGGCTGACGAGTTAATCTTTGTTCCAGAAAAGTGTCGCGCTTTTGCTGTCGCGTTGTCTGATTAGCGCACGTTATTCCTGAAGCGAAACGCGGGCTGATGAGCACGGTTTTTGTCGCGGTCGAGTGTCACGCCCCGTGAAACGAATTGGATTACGCGACCGCGTGCCGCTAATCCGCTGTCTGACGAGGCGCCGCCGCCGCCGCCTCGTGTCTGACTGAAAAGGCCCGCTACTACTGCCGCTCGCGATTCGTCAAACGTTGAATGCATTAAAGTCTAAAGAACGTTTGTCTCTTGTTTTTATAACGAGCAATTGTTCCTCGTACATGCACCGATCCATTCACTCGCATTCCCTTACAATTTCATAATGAATTAGCAAAATGTATTGTGCAATAAAATAATGAAACGTAATTTCCGTATCGCGTTTTAATGATTCGATTTTGTCCGAGTAGTTTGTATGCCGACAACGTTAACGCGGTTTTATTGAAATGTAAGGAATTACACGTCGTAATCGAATTGTACGTTATTCTTCAGATTTTAATGAACATGTCCGATGGTTAAATATTCATGGTATTGAACAAAGTTTTGAAATAATATAGGGATTGAAATAATAATTAGGATTAAATAGTTGGGCTTTGATTCTCTGGATAGTATACAACAAGAATTAAAAGATATTCTAGTTCTTCTGTGATAAAATGCTATTTGCCAGAAATTTACAATTCTTAACGTCAATTTGTATTATTCTAAAAATTACTCGATTTTGATTAATCTAATCATATGTAGGTTCTCATAATTACTTAATGTAAAATATTGTATTTGCTACATTATAATAATTACTTTGTACTTTTTTTTCAAAAAGTTATAAACTATACATTCTATTCAAACTGTAGACTCAAGTCACATTACAAAAATTTACACATCATTAATTTTATAAATTATGTACTATTATCCTAAGATTTTGAAAATTTTCAGTAGACACACTAAATTGACTCCAAAATTTGGATGGAATCAATCTTAAAGCACTTACCAGCGATGATGACGCGCGCGGTGTGACTGATCTGTCCCTCGCCGTTGCGCGCGATGCATGTATAATCGCCGATGTCCTCGTTCTTGATCGTCGAGATCCTTAGCTCGGTGCCGTCGTTGAAAATGCCGATGGTGCTGGACGGCTCGACCGGGTTCGCGTCCTTGTACCAAAGTATCTCCGGCGTCGGCGTGCCCTCCGCCTGGCAGTTCAATATAATCGCGTCGCCGACGTTCACGTAGATCATCTCCTCCGGCGTGATGCTAAATTTCGGTGGCGCTGCGGAAACGAACCAATCGTTTTTACCCTCGACGTGTGAATTTCTCGGAACTGCAAGCATAATCGCGAAGTCGAGAATGGTCGGACACCATTTATTTAAACCGTGCGCGCAAAGATTAAACAACCGGTGGGGGGAGAGGAGGGGGGATGGCGGTTGCCGGCGGTCAGACCCAGCGGGTCGGCTGATAGCGATTGTTTCTTCTTCACTTTATTTTTTTTTGCATCGATCGTCGGGTCGAGAGATGGAAGCGTAGCGAGAAGGTGGAGCGAGGCGGTGATTTTGATGGCAGTCGAAGAAACCGCGTGCGCATTACTCGAAGGAAACGGCATTAAGGGGACAATCAAACCGTCGTTCGACGCTTAGAAATCGCTTCCGCGCGACGACGACGACGTCGACANTTACTCGAAGGAAACGGCATTAAGGGGACAATCAAACCGTCGTTCGACGCTTAGAAATCGCTTCCGCGCGGCGACGACGACGACTCTGTCTCTTGCCGAACGTTTTTACCGTCGACGAGTTTCCATCCGTGAGGAATCACCGAGCGCGGGCGGCGGCCCTTCAACGACTTCGACGACCGCCTCCTCTCTGCACAAAGGATCGTCCATTTTCGCCGCGTAAAGCACAGTCTTTGGGAACAATGAAGGAGGGAAAGAGAGCAATCGACTCACGGCCGATGACAGCAGAATTCACTCGAATATCGTCGCTCTTTCTCGGCTCTTTCTCGATCTTTTCGTTCCGCGTGCGGGGATCAGTCGCAAATTGATTCGATATTCTGCGTCGAATTTTGACGAGCAATCGCCGGAAAACGAGGCGTGAACTTTTCGACGACTTATAGCTTCCGGGTAGAGAAAGGGGAGCGGAGGTCGAAATTTGTACTTCTGTCGCACCGAAGGCGGAGCACGAGGAACCGGCAACAATTTACAAGCGCAAACGACCGGACAGAGTGACTCGAACAAAAAAACCGGGGGAGAGAGCACAAAGAGACTCCGGGCGGTTTTCGCTGGACGAGCGAGTTCTCTCCTCTCTTTGACGCCTCTGGCAGATCCTTAGACGTCGCAATCGCTGACTCGTCGCCGTCGTCGTTGACTGCGATCGCGCGGTCGAGTGTGGCCGTGGGCTTGCATACGTACACTCGCACACTCGTATATACGTAGGTATATATGTACGCGTACACGTGAACTGGGAGAGAACAACAGGATCGTGGAAAATGGCGAGCGCGATGAGAACGCGGCGGTGGAGGTGTGACGAGATGGGAGTGGAAAAAAGTACGCAGCCGTTCTCTAAGCCATCTAAATGTTTCTCTTTCCCCGCGGCCGTCCGTCGCCGTTTATGGCCGAACAAAACGCGGCAATAAGTTTTCCTTTCTCCGCGCGCCGCCGTTCCTTCAACGCCCTNATATATGTACGCGTACACGTGAACTGGGAGAGAACAACAGGATCGTGGAAAATGGCGAGCGCGATGAGAACGCGGCGGTGGAGGTGTGACGAGATGGGAGTGGAAAAAAGTACGCAGCCGTTCTCTAAGCCATCTAAATGTTTCTCTTTCCCCGCGGCCGTCCGTCGCCGTTTATGGCCGAACAAAACGCGGCAATAAGTTTTCCTTTCTCCGCGCGCCGCCGTTCCTTCAACGCCCTCTCCGCCGCCGCGCGTTCTTATCGCCCGGTTCAATGACCCCGCCGTCCTCGACGTCGCTGACGTAACGCGTAAAACTTTATCGCGTCGCTCGACGAAAGAATTGAATTGAATTCCTGGAAAGGGACGCCGCCGCCGCTGGTTTCCTTCCCATCTACTCCGTCTTCCCTTTCTCTTGTTTCGTTTCTTATCAGCGATTCCTTACCGGATTTCCCCTCCAACCCCTCCCCCGCATCCCCGGCCTGTTTTTATTCGAGACGACGAGGATCGCCGCGTCCGAGGGTAGAAAAATTCGCAAGTCCTCCGAGATACGACGCTCTCTTGCGGATTTCCTCTCGGCCAATGGAAGTACACTACTCTCGTCGCGGTCGCTGAAACCTCGGCACGAAATTAACGAGGCCGAGTCGACGTAACTTTCGCCCGGGAACGAACTTCCGGCTGAAATCGTGTCCCGGCTCTATTATCGCGGCCGAGTCTCTTTAATCGATCTCTAATCGCATTTCCTCCCCGACGCGGACAACTTTTGTTAAGTAGAAATTCTTTCGGAACGTGGAGCTTCGGAACGGCGATGACTCGAACCCCCGAGCTGGTCACTGACGTCAGCTGACCGCGCGATTAGGCTGACCGGTCGTGCAGAACTGATACTACGTCCCCGATTTAACCGCGACGCTGACTAAACCGATGTCCAAGCACGCTCGGAAACGCGTTGATGTCATGATTGGTGAACGATTCTGACTTTCGACGAGACGATCGGT